>CM049874.1:21737650-21951234 GCA_027474115.1 Schizopygopsis malacanthus
GGACAGGCGTATCAGTACAAGGTCCTGCCCTTCGGGCTGTCCCTGTCGCCTCGCGTCTTGACCAAAGTGTGGAGGCGGCCCTTGTCCCCCTGAGAGAAACAAGGTTTGTGCGCATTCTCAACTACCTCGACGACTGGCTCATACTCGCACAGTCTCGCAGGCAGTTGTCTGCACACAGGGACTGGGGCTCAACGCACCTCAGCCTGCTGGGCCTTCGGGTCAACTGGGAAAAGAGCAAACTCGTGCCAACGCAGAGGATCTCTTTTCTCGGCATGGAGTTCGATTCGGTCAACCAAACAGCACGCCTCACCCAGGAACGTGCTCAGTCAGTGCTGAACTGCTTCAAGACCTTATCAGGCAGGACGGCGGTTCCACTGAAACTCTTTCAGAGGCTCCTGGGGCATATGGCTGCAGCCGCGGTGACAGTTCCGCTCGGTCTGCTCCATATGAGACCGCTTCAGCACTGGCTCTATGGCCGAATCCCGAGGTGGGCGTGGAAACGCGGCACTTCCGGGTTCAGATTACACCGGCCTGCCGCAAGACCTTCAGGCCGTGGTCAGATCCCTCGTTCCTTCGGGCAGGAGTGCCCCTGGAGCAGGTATCCAGGCATGCTGTGGTATTCACAGATGCCTCATCCACAGGCTGGGGAGCCACGTACAACGGGCACGCAGTATCAGGGGTTTGGACGGGTCCCCAACTGCATTGGCATATCAATTGCCTCGAGTTGCTAGCAGTACGCCTTGCCCTGAGCCGTCTCAGAGGGCGCCTTCAGCGCAAGGACGTTCTGGTCCGTACGGACAACACTGCGACCGTTGCGTATATCAACGGCAAGGCGGTTTTGCGCTCCCGTCGCATGTCGCAACTCGCCCGCACCTCTCCTCTGGAGTCAGAAGCATCTGAGGTCCCTTCGTGCCATCCACATCCCAGGAGTGTTCAATCGGGCAGCCGACGAGCTGTCCCGAGCAGCACTTCCAGGCGAGTGGAGACTCCATCCCCAGGCGGTTCAGCTGATTTGGGGACGGTTCGGAGTGCCCAGGTCGACCTGTTTGCATCTCCAGAACCACCCACTGCCAAGAGTTCTACTCCTAAACGAGGCAACGCTCGGCACGGATGCACTGGCACACAGCTGGCCCCGGGGCCTGCGCAAATATGCGTTCCCCCCAGTGAGCCTACTAGCACAGACACTGTGCAAGATCAGGGAGGACGAGGAGCAGGTCTTGTTAGTGGCTCCATATTGGCCCAACAGGACCTGGTTCCCGGAACTCATGCTCCTCGCGACAGCCCCTCCCTGGCCAATTCCTCTGAGGAAGGATCTGCTTTCTCAGAGACGGAGCACCCTATGGCACCCGCGCCCGGACCTGTGGAAACTCCACGTATGGTCCCTGGATGGGACGCGGAGGTTCTAGCTGACCTACCCCAGGAGGTAGCACTCACTATCACTTCAGCACGGGCACCGTCCACGAGACGGGCCTATACTCTGAAGTGGAACCTGTTTCGTCGAATGGTGTTCCTCCCACCAGGAGGACCCCGGAGATGCTCGATCAGAGCTGTGCTTTCCTTCTTACAGCAAGGGTTGGAGCGTAGGCTGTCCCCTTCCACCTTAAGGTTTATGTGGCCGCTATTTCTGCTTACCACGACCCGTAGAGGGAAGTCGGTGGGGAAGCACAATCTGGTTGTCAGGTTTCTTAGAGGGGCCAGGAGGTTGAACCCTCCTAGCCCCCCTCTCTACCCTCTTGGGATTTGGCTTTGGCTAAGAGCCCTAATAACTGCCCCCTTTGAGCCTTTGCAGTCAGTCGAGTTGAAGTTTCTATCTATGAAAACCCTACTCCTGACTGCATTGGCCTCGATCAAGAGGGTGGGGGACCTGCAGGCATTTTCGGTCGACGATTCGTGCCTTCAGTTTGGGCCGGCTGACTCCAGTGCAACACTGAGGCCCCGGCCCGGCTATGTGCCCAAGGTTCCTACCACTCCCTTCAGGGACCAGGTAGTGAATCTGCAAGCGCTGCCCCCGGAGGAGGCAGACCCAGCCCTAGCTTTGCTCTGTCCGGTACGCGCACTGCGACAGTACACGGATAGAACTCAGAGCTTTAGGACCTCAGAGCAGCTCTTTGTCTGCTACGGTGGACAGCAGAAGGGGAAGGCTGTTTCCAAGCAGAGGATGGCCCACTGGATAGTGGATGCTATCACCTTGGCCTATGAAGCACAAGGTGTGCCCTGCCCGCTCAGGTTGCGTGCTCACTCCACTAGGGGTGTTGCATCGTCCTGGGCGCTGGCTCGTGGCGCCTCGCTAGCAGACATCTGTAGAGCTGCGGGTTGGGGCGACTCCCAACACGTTCGCTAGGTTCTATAGCCTGCGTGTCGAACCGGTTTCCTCCTGTGTTCTCACCTCAAACGGGTAGTGGCACTGAGAGGCCTGTTCAGAGTCGGCTTGCGGCGTCTCTAAACGCCTTATTCTCCAGAGAGTTCCCTAACCGGGCAAACCCTGTCGAGTCCTCCAGCACTCCGGTGCCCAGACGTGGCGGAACGTACGGTGCCAGGCCTTTTCAGCCAATGAATTCTTGAAATCTGGTGTGAGGCTAGTGCCTATATGAGTGACCCTGTTGGGATCCCATATGTGTTTTCCACGGTATGCTTATTAGAACCGTGTTCCCAGGTAGACCATGTTCTGCCGTCTCTAATGATGCAGCCTGAGCCATCACAGAGACTTCCATGTGCATTGGGCCCTACGGGGTTACTTCACGTGAGTAATGTCACTTAACCCCTCTGGGAGGAGGTGACTCCGCAGTGTGCCTCTTCCAAGTGGAAGGGCACACTTTCCCAGTGTTATTCAAGTCCTACTGTTTGGGTTGCTCTAGGGACAGCAGTAGTCGACCTTCTCTGTGTAGCCCGGTCCTATCGTCTGCCTTATAGGAAGGATCAGGAGGTCTACACAGGGCGCTGGAAGGGGCAGCTCCTGTGGCGCTTTGGTAGGGATCCAATTCGTCGGTCATCCGACGTGATCGGCTTGTGACCGACTGAAAGGGAACGTCACGGTTATGTATGTAACCCTCGTTCCCTGAGGGAGGGAACGGAGACGTCACGTCCCGTCGCCACAGTTGCTGTACCACCGCTGGGCGGCGGGTCTCCGGCTCGGCTCCTCAGCGAAAACATGATTAATGCGGTGCACCAGCTGCCTCTTATACTCACGCTGTGATCAGCGGCAGCTGGATGCAATGATCGCATGCCAATGTCCATTGGCTCGTTTAGTTACACTCGAAGTGGATAGGTCTCTCTGGCGAGATCCCAATTCGTCGGTCATCCGACGTGACGTCTCCGTTCCCTCCTCAGGGAACGAGGGTTACATACGTAACCGAGACGTTTCTTTCTAATGAAATGAAATGTTTTTTTGCAATAAAATGACAGATTTTCAATGTGTTTGAGCTTTTTTGCAGAAAAAGTCATTTTAGAGCTTAATTGCACAAAAATCACTCCTTTAGAGCTTCTAAGAACACCAATTCTGTGTTTAGTGCAACTAAGCAAATTATGAGAATGCAAAGTCACAAATGCTCAAAAGCTTCTTCTCAGTCAGAAAAGTTGCTAAATGCAATTTAAGAGCAAAGCTCAAGTACATGAAAAATGTTTCTTTATAATGAAATGAAATGTTTTTTTGCAGTTGTAGAAGATAGATTTTCATGCGTTTGAGCTTTTTTGCAGAACAAGACATTTTAGAGCTTAATTGCACAAAATCACCTATTAGAGCTTCTAAGAACACCAATTCTGTGTTTAGTGCAACTAAGCAAATGATGTGAATGCACGCCACAAATGCTCAAAAGCTTCTTTCTCTGTCAGAAAAAAGTTGCTAAATACAATTTTAAGAGCAAAGCTCAAGTACATGAAAAATGTTTCTTTCTAATGAAATGAAATGTTTTTTGCAATGTAGAAGACAGATTTTCACGTGTTTGAGCTTTTTTGCACAGAAAAGTCATTTTAGAGCTTAATTGCACAAATTACTTATTTAGAGCTTCTAAGACATTAGTTCTGTGTTTAGTGGCAACTAAGCAAATTATGAGAATGCGAGGCCACAAATGCTCAAAAGCTTCTTTCTCAGTCAGAAAAAGTTGCTAAATAATTTTAAGAGCAAGCTCTATACATTAATTGTTTTCTTTCTAATGAAATTAAATGTTTTTCGCAGTTGTAGAAGACAGATTTTAATGCGTTTGAGCTTTTTTGCAGAACAAGTCATTTTAGAGCTTAATTGCACAAAATCACTCCTTTAGAGCTTCTAAGAACACCAATTCTGTGTTTAGTGCAACTAAGCAAATTATGAGAATGCGAGGCCACAAATGCTCAAAAGCTTCTTCCTCAGTCCAAAAAAAGTTGCTAAATACAATTTTAAGAGCAAAGCTCAAGTACTGAAAAATGTTTCTTTCTAATGAAATGAAATGTTTTTTTTGCAATGCAGATGACAGATTTTCATGTGTTTGAGCTTTTTTGCAGAACAAGACATTTTAGAGCTTAATTGCACAAAATCACTTATTTAGTAGCTTCCAAGAACACCAATTCTGTGTTTAGTGCAACTAAGCAAATTATGAGAATGCGAGGCCACAAATGCTCAAAGCTTCTTCCTCAGTCAGAAAAAGTTGCTAAATGCAATTTTAAGAGCAAAGCTCAAGTAATGAAAAATGTTTCTTTCTAATGAAATTAAATGTTTTTTGCAGTTTTAGAAGACAGATTTTCATGCGTTTGAGCTTTTTGCAGAACAAGACATTTTAGAGCTTAATTGCACAAAATCACTTATTTAGAGCTTCTAAGAACATTAATTCTGTGTTTAGTGCAACTAAGCAAATTATGAGAATGCGAGGCCACAAATGCTCAAAAGCTTCTTTCTCAGTCAGAAAAAGTTGCTAAATACAATTTTAAGAGCAAAGCTCAAGTACATGAAAAATGTTTCTTTCTAATGAAATGAAAGTTTTTTGCAATAAAGATGACAGATTTTCATGTGTTTGAGCTTTTTTTGCAGAAAAAGTCATTTTAGAGCTTAATTGCACAAAATCACTCCTTTAGAGCTTCTAAGAACACCAATTCTGTGTTTAGTGCAACTAAGCAATTATGAGAATGCAAGGCCACAAATGCTCAAAAGCTTCTTCCTCAGTCAGAAAAAGTTGCTAAATGCAATTTTAAGAGCAAAGCTCAAGTACATGAAAAATGTTTCTTTATAATGAAATGAAATGTTTTTTGCAGTTGTAGAAGACAGATTTTCATGCGTTTGAGATTTTTGCAGAACAAGTCATTTTAGAGCTTAATTGCACAAAATCACCTATTTAGAGCTTCTAAGAACACCAATTCTGTGTTTAGTGCAACTAAGCAAATGATGTGAATGCGACGCCACAAATGCTCAAAAGCTTCTTTCTCTGTCAGAAAAAAGTTGCTAAATACAATTTTAAGAGCAAAGCTCAAGTACATGACAAATGTTTCTTTCTAATGAAATGAAATGTTTTTTGCAATGTAGAAGACAGATTTTCACGTGTTTGAGCTTTTTTGCACAGAAAAGTCATTTTAGAGCTTAATTGCACAAATTCACTTATTTAGAGCTTCTAAGAACATTAGTTCTGTGTTTAGTGCAACTAAGCAAATTATGAGAATGCGAGGCCACAAATGCTCAAAAGCTTCTTTCTCAGTCAGAAAAAGTTGCTAAATACAATTTTAAGAGCAAAGCTCTACTACATTAATTGTTTTCTTTCTAATGAAATGAAATGTTTTTCGCAGTTGTAGAAGACAGATTTTCATGCGTTTGAGCTTTTTTGCAGAACAAGTCATTTTAGAGCTTAATTGCACAAAATCACTTATTTAGAGCTTCTAAGAACATTAATTCTGTGTTTAGTGCAACTAAGCAAATGATGTGAATGCGAGGCCACAAATGCTCAAAAGCTTTTTCTCTGTCAGAAAAAGTTGCTAAATACAAATTTTAAGAGCAAAGCTTAAGTACATGAAAAATGTTTCTTTCTAATGAAATGAAATGTTTTTTGCAATGTAGAAGACAGATTTTCACGTGTTTGAGCTTTTTTGCACAAAAAGTCATTTTAGAGCTTAATTGCACAAAATCACTTATTTAGAGCTTCTAAGAACATTAATTCTGTGTTTAGTGCAACTAAGCAAATTATGAGAATGCGAGGCCACAAATGCTCAAAAGCTTCTTTCTCAGTCAGAAAAAGTTGCTAAATACAATTTTAAGAGCAAAGCTCAAGTACATGAAAAATGTTTCTTTCTAATGAAATGAATGTTTTTTGCAATGCAGATGACAGATTTTCATGTGTTTGAGCTTTTTGCAGAACAAGACATTTTAGAGCTTAATTGCACAAAATCACTTATTTAGAGCTTCCAAGACACCAATTCTGTGTTTAGTGCAACTAAGCAAATTATGAGAATGCGAGGCCACAAATGCTCAAAAGCTTCTTCCTCAGTCAGAAAAAGTTGCTAAATGCAATTTAAGAGCAAAGTCAAGTACATGAAAAATGTTTCTTTCTAATGAAATGAAATGTTTTTTGCAGTTTTAGAAGACAGATTTTCATGCGTTTGAGCTTTTTTGCAGAACAAGACATTTTAGAGCTTAATTGCACAAAATCACCTATTTAGAGCTTCTAAGAACACCAATTCTGTGTTTAGTGTAAACTAAGCAAATGATGTGAATGCGAGGCCACAAATGCTCAAAAGCTTCTTTCTCTGTCAGAAAAAGTTGCTAAATACAATTTTAAGAGCAAAGCTCAAGTACATGAAAAATGTTTCTTTCTAATGAAATGAAATGTTTTTTGCAATGTAGAAGACAGATTTTCACCTGTTTGAGCTTTTTTGCACATAAAAGTCATTTTAGAGCTTAATTGCACAAATTCACTTATTTAGAGCTTCTAAGAACATTAATCCTGTGTTTAGTGCAACTAAGCAAATTATGAGAATGCGAGGCCACAAATGCTCAAAAGCTTCTTTCTCAGTCAGAAAAAGTTGCTAAATACAATTTTAAGAGCAAAGCTCAAGTACATGAAAAATGTTTCTTTCTAATGAAATGAAATGTTTTTTGCAATAAAGATGGACAGATTTTCATGTGTTTGAGCTTTTTTGCAGAAAAAGTCATTTTAGAGCTTAATTGCACAAAATCACTCCTTTAGAGCTTCTAAGAACACAAATTCTGTGTTTAGTGCAACTAAGCAAATTATGAGAATGCGAGGCCACAAATGCTCAAAAGCTTCTTCCTCAGTCAGAAAAAGTTGCTAAATGCAATTTTAAGAGCAAAGCTCAAGTACATGAAAAATGTTTCTTTATAATGAAATGAAATGTTTTTTGCAGTTGTAGAAGACAGATTTTCATGCGTTTGAGCTTTTTTGCAGAACAAGACATTTTAGAGCTTAATTGCACAAAATCACCTATTTAGAGCTTCTAAGAACACCAATTCTGTGTTTAGTGCAACTAAGCAAATTATGAGAATGCGAGGCCACAGACGCTCAAAAGCTTCTTTCTCAGTCAGAACAAGTTGCTAAATACATTTTAAGCAAGAAAGCTTAAGTACATGAAAAATGTTTCTTTCTAATGAAATGAAATGTTTTTTGCAATGTAGAAGACAGATTTTCACGTGTTTGAGCTTTTTTGCACAAAAAGTCATTTTAGAGCTTAATTGCACAAAATCACTTATTTAGAGCTTCTAAGAACATTAATTCTGTGTTTAGTGCAACTAAGCAAATTATGAGAATGCGAGGCCACAGACGCTCAAAAGCTTCTTTCTCAGTCAGAACAAGTTGCTAAATACAATTTTAAGAGCAAAGCTCAAGTACATAAAAAATGTTTCTTTCTAATGAAATGAAATGTTTTTTTGCAATGCAGAAGACAGATTTTCATGTGTTTGAGCTTTTTTGCAGAAAAAGTCATTTTAGAGCTTAATTGCACAAAATCACTCCTTTAGAGCTTCTAAGAACACCAATTCTGTGTTTAGTGCAACTAAGCAAATTATGAGAATGCGAGGCCACAAATGCTCAAAAGCTTCTTCCTCAGTCAGAAAAAGTTGCTAAATACAATTTTAAGAGCAAAGCTCAAGTACATGAAAAATGTTTCTTTCTAATGAAATGAAATGTTTTTTGCAATGCAGATGACAGATTTTCATGTGTTTGAGCTTTTTTGCAGAACAAGACATTTTAGAGCTTAATTGCACAAAATCACTTATTTAGAGCTTCTAAGAACACCAATTCTGTGTTTAGTGCAACTAAGCAAATTATGAGAATGCGAGGCCACAAATGCTCAAAAGCTTCTTCCTCAGTCAGAAAAAGTTGCTAAATGCAATTTTAAGAGCAAAGCTCAAGTACATGAAAAATGTTTCTTTCTAATGAAATGAAATGTTTTTTGCAGTTGTAGAAGACAGATTTTCATGCGTTTGAGCTTTTTTGCAGAACAAGACATTTTAGAGCTTAATTGCACAAAATCACTTATTTAGAGCTTCTAAGAACACCAATTCTGTGTTTAGTGCAACTAAGCAAATGATGTGAATGCGAGGCCACAAATGCTCAAAAGCTTCTTTCTCTGTCAGAAAAAGTTGCTAAATACAATTTTAAGAGCAAAGCTCAAGTACATGAAAAATGTTTCTTTCTAATGAAATGAAATGTTTTTTGCAATGTAGAAGACAGATTTTCACGTGTTTGAGCTTTTTTGCACAGAAAAGTCATTTTAGAGCTTAATTGCACAAATTCACTTATTTAGAGCTTCTAAGAACATTAATTCTGTGTTTAGTGCAACTAAGCAAATTATGAGAATGCGAGGCCACAAATGCTCAAAAGCTTCTTTCTCAGTCAGAAAAAGTTGCTAAATACAATTTTAAGAGCAAAGCTCAAGTACATGAAAAATGTTTCTTTCTAATGAAATGAAATGTTTTTTGCAATGTAGAAGACAGATTTTCACGTGTTTGAGCTTTTTTGCACAGAAAAGTCATTTTAGAGCTTAATTGCACAAATTCACTTATTTAGAGCTTCTAAAAACATTAATACTGTGTTTAGTGCAACTAAGCAAATTATGAGAATGCGATGCCACAAATGCTCAAAAGCTTCTTTCTCAGTCAGAAAAAGTTGCTAAATACAATTTTAAGAGCAAAGCTCAAGTACATGAAAAATGTTTCTTTCTAATGAAATGAAATGTTTTTTTGCAATGCAGATGACAGATTTTCATGTGTTTGAGCTTTTTTTTAAAAAAAGTATTTTAGAGCTTAATTGCACAAAATCACTTCTTTAGAGCTTCTAAGAACACCAATTCTGTGTTTAGTGCAACTAAGCAAATTATGAGAATGCGAGGCCACAAATGCTCAAAAGCTTCTTCCTCAGTCAGAAAAAGTTGCTAAATGCAATTTTAAGAGCAAAGCTCAAGTACATGAAAAATGTTTATTTCTAATGAAATGAAATGTTTTTTGCAGTTGTAGAAGACAGATTTTCATGCGTTTGAGCTTTTTTGCAGAACAAGACATTTTAGAGCTTAATTGCACAAAATCACTTATTTAGAGCTTCTAAGAACATCAATTCTGTGTTTAGTGCAACTAAGCAAATTATGAGAATGCGAGGCCACAAATGCTCAAAAGCTTCTTCCTCAGTCAGAAAAAGTTGCTAAATGCAATTTTAAGAGCAAAGCTCAAGTACATGAAAAATGTTTATTTCTAATGAAATGAAATGTTTTTCGCAGTTGTAGAAGACAGATTTTCATGCGTTTGAGCTTTTTTGCAGAACAAGACATTTTAGAGCTTAATTGCACAAAATCACCTATTTAGAGCTTCTAAGAACACCAATTCTGTGTTTAGTGCAACTAAGCAAATGATGTGAATGCGACGCCACAAATGCTCAAAAGCTTCTTTCTCTGTCAGAAAAAGTTGCTAAATACAATTTTAAGAGCAAAGCTTAAGTACATGAAAAATGTTTCTTTCTAATGAAATGAAATGTTTTTTGCAATGTAGAAGACAGATTTTCACGTGTTTGAGCTTTTTTGCACAAAAAGTCATTTTAGAGCTTAATTGCACAAAATCACTTATTTAGAGCTTCTAAGAACATTAATTCTGTGTTTAGTGCAACTAAGCAAATTATGAGAATGCGAGGCCACAAATGCTCAAAAGCTTCTTTCTCAGTCAGAAAAAGTTGCTAAATACAATTTTAAGAGCAAAGCTCAAGTACATGAAAAATGTTTCTTTCTAATGAAATGAAATGTTTTTTGCAATGCAGATGACAGATTTTCATGTGTTTGAGCTTTTTTGCACAAAAAGTCATTTTAGAGCTTAATTGCACAAAATCACTCCTTTAGAGCTTCTAAGAACACCAATTCTGTGTTTAGTGCAACTAAGCAAATTATGAGAATGCGAGGCCACAAATGCTCAAAAGCTTCTTCCTCAGTCAGAAAAAGTTGCTAAATACAATTTTAAGAGCAAAGCTCAAGTACATGAAAAATGTTTCTTTCTAATGAAATGAAATGTTTTTTGCAATGCAGATGACAGATTTTCATGTGTTTGAGCTTTTTTGCAGAACAAGACATTTTAGAGCTTAATTGCACAAAATCACTTATTTAGAGCTTCCAAGAACACCAATTCTGTGTTTAGTGCAACTAAGCAAATTATGAGAATGCGAGGCCACAAATGCTCAAAAGCTTCTTCCTCAGTCAGAAAAAGTTGCTAAATGCAATTTTAAGAGCAAAGCTCAAGTACATGAAAAATGTTTCTTTCTAATGAAATGAAATGTTTTTTGCAGTTGTAGAAGACAGATTTTCATGCGTTTGAGCTTTTTTGCAGAACAAGACATTTTAGAGCTTAATTGCACAAAATCACCTATTTAGAGCTTCTAAGAACACCAATTCTGTGTTTAGTGTAACTAAGCAAATGATGTGAATGCGAGGCCACAAATGCTCAAAAGCTTCTTTCTCTGTCAGAAAAAGTTGCTAAATACAATTTTAAGAGCAAAGCTCAAGTACATGAAAAATGTTTCTTTCTAATGAAATGAAATGTTTTTTGCAATGTAGAAGACAGATTTTCACGTGTTTGAGCTTTTTTGCACAGAAAAGTCATTTTAGAGCTTAATTGCACAAATTCACTTATTTAGAGCTTCTAAGAACATTAATTCTGTGTTTAGTGCAACTAAGCAAATTATGAGAATGCGAGGCCACAAATGCTCAAAAGCTTCTTTCTCAGTCAGAAAAAGTTGCTAAATACAATTTTAAGAGCAAAGCTCAAGTACATGAAAAATGTTTCTTTCTAATGAAATGAAATGTTTTTTGCAATGTAGAAGACAGATTTTCACGTGTTTGAGCTTTTTTGCACAGAAAAGTCATTTTAGAGCTTAATTGCACAAATTCACTTATTTAGAGCTTCTAAAAACATTAATACTGTGTTTAGTGCAACTAAGCAAATTATGAGAATGCGATGCCACAAATGCTCAAAAGCTTCTTTCTCAGTCAGAAAAAGTTGCTAAATACAATTTTAAGAGCAAAGCTCAAGTACATGAAAAATGTTTCTTTCTAATGAAATGAAATGTTTTTTTGCAATGCAGATGACAGATTTTCATGTGTTTGAGCTTTTTTGCAGAAAAAGTCATTTTAGAGCTTAATTGCACAAAATCACTTCTTTAGAGCTTCTAAGAACACCAATTCTGTGTTTAGTGCAACTAAGCAAATTATGAGAATGCGAGGCCACAAATGCTCAAAAGCTTCTTCCTCAGTCAGAAAAAGTTGCTAAATGCAATTTTAAGAGCAAAGCTCAAGTACATGAAAAATGTTTATTTCTAATGAAATGAAATGTTTTTTGCAGTTGTAGAAGACAGATTTTCATGCGTTTGAGCTTTTTTGCAGAACAAGACATTTTAGAGCTTAATTGCACAAAATCACTTATTTAGAGCTTCTAAGAACACCAATTCTGTGTTTAGTGCAACTAAGCAAATTATGAGAATGCGAGGCCACAAATGCTCAAAAGCTTCTTCCTCAGTCAGAAAAAGTTGCTAAATGCAATTTTAAGAGCAAAGCTCAAGTACATGAAAAATGTTTATTTCTAATGAAATGAAATGTTTTTCGCAGTTGTAGAAGACAGATTTTCATGCGTTTGAGCTTTTTTGCAGAACAAGTCATTTTAGAGCTTAATTGCACAAAATCACTTATTTAGAGCTTCTAAGAACATTAATTCTGTGTTTAGTGCAACTAAGCAAATGATGTGAATGCGAGGCCACAAATGCTCAAAAGCTTCTTTCTCTGTCAGAAAAAGTTGCTAAATACAATTTTAAGAGCAAAGCTTAAGTACATGAAAAATGTTTCTTTCTAATGAAATGAAATGTTTTTTGCAATGTAGAAGACAGATTTTCACGTGTTTGAGCTTTTTTGCACAAAAAGTCATTTTAGAGCTTAATTGCACAAAATCACTTATTTAGAGCTTCTAAGAACATTAATTCTGTGTTTAGTGCAACTAAGCAAATTATGAGAATGCGAGGCCACAAATGCTCAAAAGCTTCTTTCTCAGTCAGAAAAAGTTGCTAAATACAATTTTAAGAGCAAAGCTCAAGTACATGAAAAATTGTTTCTTTCTAATGAAATGAAATGATTTTTGCAATGCAGATGACAGATTTTCATGTGTTTGAGCTTTTTTGCAGAAAAAGTCATTTTAGAGCTTAATTGCACAAAATCACTCCTTTAGAGCTTCTAAGAACACCAATTCTGTGTTTAGTGCAACTAAGCAAATTATGAGAATGCGAGGCCACAAATGCTCAAAAGCTTCTTCCTCAGTCAGAAAAAGTTGCTAAATACAATTTTAAGAGCAAAGCTCAAGTACATGAAAAATGTTTCTTTCTAATGAAATGAAATGTTTTTTGCAATGCAGATGACAGATTTTCATGTGTTTGAGCTTTTTTGCAGAACAAGACATTTTAGAGCTTAATTGCACAAAATCACTTATTTAGAGCTTCCAAGAACACCAATTCTGTGTTTAGTGCAACTAAGCAAATTATGAGAATGCGAGGCCACAAATGCTCAAAAGCTTCTTCCTCAGTCAGAAAAAGTTGCTAAATGCAATTTTAAGAGCAAAGCTCAAGTACATGAAAAATGTTTCTTTCTAATGAAATGAAATGTTTTATTGCAGTTGTAGAAGACAGATTTTCATTCGTTTGAGCTTTTTTGCAGAACAAGACATTTTAGAGCTTAATTGCACAAAATCACTTATTTAGAGCTTCTAAGAACATTAATTCTGTGTTTAGTGCAACTAAGCAAATTATGAGAATGCGAGGCCACAAATGCTCAAAAGCTTCTTTCTCAGTGAGAAAAAGTTGCTAAATGCAATTTTGAGAGCAAAGCTCAAGTACATGAAAAATGTTTCTTTCTAATGAAATGAAATGTTTTTTGCAATGCAGAAGACAGATTTTCATGAGTTGGAGCTTTTTTGCAGAACCAGTCATTTTAGAGCTTAAATGCACAAAATCACTTATTTAGAGCTTCTAAGAACATTAATTCTGTGTTTAGTGCAACTAAGCAAATTATGAGAATGCGAGGCCACAGATGCTCAAAAGCTTCTTTCTCAGTGAGAAAAAGTTGCTAAATGCAATTTTAAGCGCAAAGCTCAAGTACATGAAAAACGTCCCAGGTTACGTATGTAACCCTGGTTCCCCGAGGGAACGAGACGCTGCGTTGAGACGCTATGGGGAACGCCATCAGCGTTGTCCAGCTCTGAATCATATGTGTAATCAGTCAAAAATGACGGCCAGACGTCAGGTGCGGTGACGTCATGACCAGGATGCTTAACAGCACGTGATGTGCAGCCGGCGCCAGCTTCCAGGAATGAAGCATAGCTCTAGTAGGGATGCCGGAAGTATGGCCCTGCGACGCAGCGTCTCGTTCCCTCGGGGAACCAGGGTTACATACGTAACCTGGGACGTTCCCCTCCGGGAACATCGAGCTGTGTCGAGACGCTATGGGGAACGAGATGTCCACGCCGCCATACTTGCAAATCCCTGCTTAGTGTGTGGAATGCACAGCTATGGCAAGGGAAAAGACAAGCCAGGGGTGGCTCGCAGAGCCAGGTCGTAGAACCTGGAAAGTTAGGGGCGTAGACCATCCACCAGCGTCACAGATGTCCTGCACAGGTACACCTGCCAGAAGGCCTTGGAGGCCGCCATACCTTAGTTGAGTGAGCCTTGATTGCCAAAGGCGAGGGGAGATCAGAGGACTCGAGGTCATAGGAGAGCATCCAGATCCACTACTTAGCATAAGCACCCTGGCCTCCACCGGAGGAAACGTCTAAATAGAGTTTTGCCTACTGAAAGGCCACCAAGAGGGGCGTGGTAGGTCGCTATAGCCGCCACGTAGACCTTCAGGGTGGAGTGGGCTAACCCTGAGGAGAAACGGGCCTGCGAGAACTTCAGCACTGTACCAGCAGGCAGTTAACTGGATCAAGCTGGCGGTCTCCGCACCCTGAGTCTCAACTTCAGGGCGTAAGTTTCCTTATTGAGGGAGCTCTAGATTGGAGGATGGTCTCAGCAACCTCAGTTGAGAGACCAGAGGCTATGAGTTGTGCCCCCTCGGGAGCCACACCCACAGTTTCCACAACTCCGAGCGGGGGTGAAAGATCATGCCTGCTGCCAGTGAGAGGAGATCCCTCCTGACGGGAATCCCCCATGGAGAGCCGTCGAGGAGAGAAATCGGGTCAGAGAACTATACTCGGCCCGGCCAGAACAGGGTTTTTCAATAGAAGGACCCCATCCATGCGCACTCTCTCTAGAACTCCCAGGAGCTGAGCGATCGGGGGAAGGCGTACAGACGAAGCCTCAGCCACGATTGTACCATAGCATCCAGCCCCTTAGTGGAGCTGGATGTCTGCCTTGACAGGATGGCTGCTCCTATATTGCCACGAAGGGAAGAACCCGATATTAATACGCTTTGCCCCAAAGCACATTTCAGGAACTTCCTGTGATGGGGAAGGAGTATGCATCTTTAGATCACTCGTGACCACCAGTCCTCGGATCTGGTGTGAGACACGTGCTTGAAGAGAGCTTTCTGAACTTCAGTCGTGTGACTGAGCGGTTCAGTTAGCTTAGATCTAAGACGGACGCAAACCCTTTCCCAGGAACAATGAAGTACGGCTGTAGAACCCGGACTCTTGTCTAGAGCAGGGACCACCTCGATGGTCTCCTCCCTCTGGAGAGTGCTCACTTCTTGTTCCATTACCAGAGCCTGCTCGGGACCCACCAGCATGGGAGTGACCCCGTAGAAAGGCTGCGGCAGAGCGCCACATAGCCTTGTTCTACAGTGTGTGTGACCCATTGAGACACATTTGGCAGCAGTTTCCATGCTGCCGAATAGTCTACTAAGGGAACCAGTCTCTCGAGACTGGTCTCTGGTGTACTTAGAGCGGCTAGCTCGGTGCCCTGGAGCGGAGGACCGGCAGGGGACGGCCGATCTAGCTGCTCTAGAGACCCCCGAAGGGGTGGCGAGCCTCCCAGCTCCGCTACATTTCTGGGCGGAAGAGACTGAGAGAAACGCTCGCTGGAGACTGCTGCGCCCTGGAACACTGGCAGGGTTAGCAGACTGATCTCCTGAGGGCACTGAGGAGAGACGGGCACCGTGTAATGCGGTGTACACCGCTCTTCCCCAGAGGGGCCTGCCCTCATAAGTCCTGGGCTGTAGCATCAGGACTGCCTTAGAAGCCTCCTATTGGAAACGACGGTCCTCAGACCCGCGTCATCTCTTAGGAAGACTAAAGAACCAGAGTCTGCTCAGGCAGGACCCAATAAGACACGCTTGGCAAGGGCTCCCACACCGCCAGATGACTTACCAAGGGAACCAGTCTCTTGAGACTGGCCTCTGGTGTACGTAGAGCGGCTAGCTCGGTGCCCTGGAGCGCGAGGAGGACCGGCAGGGGACGGCCGATCTAGCTGCTCTAGAGACCCCCGAAGGGGTGGCGAGCCTTCCAGCTCCGCTACATTACTGGGCGGAAGAGACTGCGAGAAGCGCTCGCTGGAGACCGCTGCGCCCTGGAACACTGGCAGGGTTAGCAGACTGATCTCCTGAGGGCACTGAGGAGAGACGGGCACCGTGTAATGCGGTGTACACTGCTCTTCCCCAGAGGGGCCTGCCCTCACCAGTCCTGGGCCTTGGCATCAGGACTGCCTCAGAAGCCTCCTATTGGAAATGACGGTCCTCAGACCCACGTCATCTCTTAGGAAGACTAGGAACCAGAGTCTGTTCAGGCAGATCCCAATGAGACACGCTTGGCAGGGGCTCCCAAGCCGCCGGGTGGCCTACTAAGGGAACCAGTCGCTTGAGACTGGCCTCTGGTGTACTTAGAGCGGCTAGCTCGGTGCTCTGGAGCGGAGGACCGGCAGGGGACGGCCGATCTAGTTGCTTTAGAGACCCCCGAAGGGGTGGCGAGCCTCCCCGCTCCGCTACATTTCTGGGCGGAAGATACTGAGAGAAGCGCTTGCTGGAGACCGCTGCGCCCTGGAACACTGGCAGGGTTAGCAGACTGATCTCCTGAGGGCACTGAGGAGAGACGGGCACCGTGTAATGCGGTGTACACCGCTCTTCCCCAGAGGGGCCTGCCCTCATAAGTCCTGGGCTGTAGCATCAGGACTGCCTTAGAAGTCTCCTATTGGAAACGACGGTCCTCAGACCCGCGTCATCTCTTAGGAAGACTAAAGAACCAGAGTCTGCACAGGCAGGACCCAATAAGACATGCTTGGCAAAGGCTCCCACACCGCCAGATGACTTACTAAGGGAACTAGTCTCTTGAGACTGGCCTCTGGTGTACTTAGAGCGGCTAGCTCGGTGCCCTGGAGCGGAGGACCGGCAGGGGACGGCCGATGTAGCTGCTTTAGAGACCCCCGAAGGGGTGGCGAGCCTCCCAGCTCCGCTACATTTCTGGGCGGAAGAGACTGAGAGAAGCGCTCGCTGGAGACCGCTGTGCCCTAGAACACTGGCAGGGTTAGCAGACTGATCTCCTGAGGGCACTGAGGAGAGACGGGCACCGTGTAATGCGGTGTACACCGCTCTTCCCCAGAGGGGCCAGCCCTCAAGGCCCTGGACCATTGGCATCAGGGCGTTCTGGCCGAAGACTATCGATCCGCAGATCCGTCTTCGGCCCGGGCGCATCACTCTGACTCCGATTCTATTGAGTACTAGAAGTGACATTCCCCGAATAAGGAGCTGGAACACAATTGGGGCTGCTCCGCCCAGCAGCCCAAGCTGACCACCTCAACCTCCTTGGAGGAAGAGAGGTAAACATTGTGCTCTCACTTGAGAAGTATCCCAAGAGGCTCTTGTATGTCATATACAATATAGAATTGTATATATTTCTCTATAAATATATATCTAACTTTCATAGTCGGATAAAATGCATAGTTAATTATTCAAAATTAAATGCAGTCAAACACCCAGACAAGTAAATACGGTCTGAAAGTGCATAAATGAACCGAGAATCACAATAATGCGCCTCGGCAACACGCGAGCTGCTCGGAACAAAACAAATAAATCTTCTAGGAGAGAAACTGCTGCAGATTAGCACACTCTCACTCAAGGGGGAAGAACTACAGCTTAGGCTTCCGCCCCGAGAGAGCGCTAGACCTGGGGAATACAGGTGGGAATAGGGCGAACCCATCTCCAACCCGTCCGCCAGATCTATGTGCGATCCCCGTGATCTCACTCGCCGCGGTGCCTCAGCAGCAGCGGGACCGCGAGATCATAGGCGCGGACACACTCCTCGGAGCGTGCCCGGCGGGAGCACAATGCATTGCAGCGGACGCTGGATCTGATGGGAAAGGAAGAAGATAGGGGATCACCCTTCTTAATCTTTCCATCTAATCCATCTGCGAGCACAGCCACTGCTCCGCCTCAGCGGCAGCGTGGCAGGTGCTGCGAGGACGCAGGTGAAAACTCCCTCCTCAAAGAGAGTTTTCGCCTCCCAGCCAGATCATCGCAAAAACTGTGTGTATCCCGCTCGTGTTATAGCGTGGGCAGGGAGGAACACACAGTCTGTAACGTGATCTACTTTCGCCCTCATTGGCCTTTGATATGTCTGCTTCTAGTCTTTCTTTGCCTATCTTTTTAAGAATAAACTTTCTTATTTCCTATCTTGATAGTAACAGACTCACAGAACACAATCGACTGACACACACAGAGAGCTTTGCTGAATGACAAAAAAGCTGGCGCCGGCTGCACATCAAGTGCTTTTAAGCATCCTGGTCATGACGTCACTGCACCTGACGTCTGGCCGTCATTTTTGACTGATTACACATATGATTCAGAGCTGGACAACGCTGATGGCGTTCCCCATAGCGTCTCGACGCAGCTCGATGTTCCCGGAGGGGAATATTTCTTTCTAATGAAATGAAATGTTTTTTGCAATGCAGAAGACAGATTTTCACGTGTTTGAGCTTTTTTGCACAAAAAGTCATTTTAGAGCTTAATTGCACAAAATCACTTATTTAGAGCTTCTAAGAACATTAATTCTGTGTTTAGTGCAACTAAGCAAATGATGTGAATGCGAGGCCACAAATGCTCAAAAGCTTCTTTCTCAGTCAGAAAAAGTTGCTAAATACAATTTTAAGAGCAAAGCTCAAGTACATGAAAAATGTTTCTTTCTAATGAAATGAAATGTTTTTTTGCAATGCAGATGACAGATTTTCATGTGTTTGAGCTTTTTTGCAGAAAAAGTCATTTTAGAGCTTAATTGCACAAAATCACTCCTTTAGAGCTTCTAAGAACACCAATTCTGTGTTTAGTGCAACTAAGCAAATTATGAGAATGCGAGGCCACAAATGCTCAAAAGCTTCTTCCTCAGTCAGAAAAAGTTGCTAAATGCAATTTTAAGAGCAAAGCTCAAGTACATGAAAAATGTTTCTTTCTAATGAAATGAAATGTTTTTTTGCAGTTGTAGAAGACAGATTTTCATGCGTTTGAGCTTTTTTGCAGAACAAGACATTTTAGAGCTTAATTGCACAAAATCACTTATTTAGAGCTTCTAAGAACACCAATTCTGTGTTTAGTGTAACTAAGCAAATGATGTGAATGCGAGGCCACAAATGCTCAAAAGCTTCTTTCTCTGTCAGAAAAAGTTGCTAAATACAATTTTAAGAGCAAAGCTCAAGTACATGAAAAATGTTTCTTTCTAATGAAATTAAATGTTTTTTGCAATGTAGAAGACAGATTTTCACGTGTTTGAGCTTTTTTGCACAAAAAGTCATTTTAGAGCTTAATTGCACAAAATCACTTATTTAGAGCTTCTAAGAACATTAATTCTGTTTTTAGTGCAACTAAGCAAATTATGAGAATGCGAGGCCACAAATGCTCAAAAGCTTCTTTCTCAGTCAGAAAAAGTTGCTAAATACAATTTTAAGAGCAAAGCTCAAGTACATGAAAAATGTTCCCTTTCAGTCGGTCACTCCGAGTCACGTCGGATGACCGACGAATTGGGATCTCGCCAGAGAGACCTATCCACTTCGAGTGTAACTAAACGAGCCAATGGACATTGGCATGCGATCATTGCATCCAGCTGCCGCTGATCACAGCGTGAGTATAAGAGGCAGCCGGTGCATCGCATTAATCATCCTTTCGCTTCGGAGCCGAGCGGTGGTGTTTCACTACTGCTCTTCCTGACGCTACGAGTGAGAAGCTTCACGAGTGCGGGCGTTACAGCACGGCAGCGGTGGTCGCGGTCTCACGGGAGAAAGAGAAAACGGTTCCCGTGAAGACAGTCACACTAGGAGTGTGCGGTGGCCAGCCCCCTGCGTGCTTCAGCACTAAGAGAGCAGATTTCTCTAAAAGAGTACACGGGTGATCGCGTCTTTTTAAAGATGTCTTATCACCCGTGCGTTTCTGGGTGCGGTCGATCTCTGGCGCCTCAGGACGGTCACGATCACTGCCTCACGTGTCTGGGCATTCAGCACGCTGAGGAAGCTTTCGTGGATGGTTCATGTTCTTCATGTGGGGACATGACCATCTCGGAGTTGCGCAATAGACTCCGCTGTGTCAAACATGGCGGAGTCCCTCTGCCTCTGCCGCGATCTGGCGTTCGTCCTGGCACAAAACGGGGCGGCACAGCATCCGGTGGAGTCAGAGGTGATCTGATTAAGGATTACGGTGAGGGCTTCCCCAAGTGGAGGTTCTCACCCCTCAGGCACTCCGCAGCCGGCGGGGGTACCGTTGGTTCGGACTGGGGCCTCTGCTGAGTGGGGTACCCCACCCGTTTCCTTCGGTGCCTCCCCTGATGACCAGATGTCGGTCGCTGCATCGGAGGGCGAGCCCTCTCTCTCCGGGGATGACGACTCGGCTGCGTTGCCCCCTTCGGGTGTGGTAGCGTTGTCCGAGCCAGACCCAGAGATGACGGCTATGCTTTCCCGGGCCGCCGAGAACGTCGGGCTCGTGTGGAATCCTCCACCGCGTCCCGACCCTTCTAGGTTGGACGAGTGGTTTCTCGGGGGGGGTCGCGCTGGTTTTCAGCGCCCCCCTCCGGTGCCATTCTTTCCGGAAGTGCATGAGGAGCTTACAAGGTCATGGAAGGCACCTTTTACTGCCCGAAATAAACCTTGTGGCTCCTCCCCCCCCCTCACCACCCTCGATGGTGGAGCCGCTTTGGGGTACACGGGCATCCCCTCTGTGGAGCGGTCTGTGGCCATGCAGTTGTGTCCAACAGTCGCTTCCACTCTGCGGGGTGAACCGTGTCTCCCCTCACGGGCCTGTAAGTACTCGTCAGGCCTCACTGGCAGTGCTTATAGAGCCTGTGGGGAGGCGGCTTCTGCCCTACACGCCATGGCGTTACTGCAGGTCCATCAGGCCAAAGCACTGAGAGACCTGCACGAGGGTGGGCACGACCTGGCGGTTCTACATGAGCTGCGTGCTGCGACGGACCTCGCGCTCCGAGCGACGAAGGTGACCGCACAGTCTCTGGGTCGTGCGATGTCCACGCTTGTGGTCCAGGAGCGCCATCTCTGGCTGTGTCTCACTGACATGAAGGAGCAGGAGAAGGTACAGTTCCTGAATGCTCCCGTGTCACAGACCGGCCTTTTCGGCGACGCTGTCGAGAGCTGTGCCCAGCAGTTTTCGGCAGCACAGAAGCAGACTGAGGCGATCAAGCACATCATGCGCCGGAGGAAACCCGCTGCTGCTTCCACTCCGGCTGCAGCCCCTCAGCCTGCTCGTCGCCGTGGGCGCCCCCCTGTGGCCGCCCCCGCTCCCACGCCGCGGCAGCAGCCTTCCACCGTGCGGCGTCGTGGAGCCGGTCACAGACAGGACGCCCAGCCCGTCCAGGCCCCCGCCAGACCAGGCGGCAAGCGCAAGTGCAAGAGGCCCTGAGACGGGCGACCCAGAGATGGAGAGAACTGCTCGTCGGGAGATGGTGACCGCACCACTCCCTCCCCCGGAGGAGGGCCGGGTGGAGAATCCTTTGTTTCGTTTTGTTTTTGTTCCGCCGCTGGCCCAGCAGCCAGCGGTACCCAAAACTTCAATAAAGGAGCAGTTTCCTCAGTCTCTGGGTCTCAAGAGGAGGAGAGTGGTGTACCGTGCATCACGGGATCACTTCCCTCCTCCTCTCTCGCCAGGCAGGGGGGGGTTGCCCAAGAGCACCCCTCCTGCCCATTTGTGGAACCGGGTAAGGGCAGTAGCACTCAAGCCCCCGCTACAAGTCGTCACACGCAAGCCGGGCTCCTGCGTTTCCTCCCACACGAGGAGGAATCAGGTGAGTGTTACGTTACTACACACCCAGACCCCGCCCCCCGCCATCACAGGCCAGGCCTTCACAGGCCCCGGGCCGGGTCCCTGTGTTCCACATCGCTGCCCCACCACGGGTACGTCGGTGGCTCCGTTGGTGCCGCTGGCACGGTCTCTCGGAGCCTGGCTAGCGCTCCCCAGTCCGTCTCGGTGGCTCCTACGGACCATCAGACTCGGCTATGCGATTCAGTTCGCCCGGCGTCCCCCCAAGTTCAGGGGCATCCGGTTCACTTCAGTCAAACCCGCCGATGCTCCTGTCTTGCGTGCGGAAATCGCAGTCCTACTGGCGAAGGATGCGATAGAGCCGGTCCCTCCAGCCGATATGAGGTCGGGGTTGTTCAGCCCCTACTTCATTGTGCCCAAGAAAGGTGGTGGGTTACGACCGATCTTGGATCTGCGAGTTTTGAACCTTGCACTTCACAAGCTGCCGTTCAAGATGTTGACGCAGAAACGCATTTTTGGATGCGTCCGTCCCCTAGATTGGTTTGCAGCGATCGACCTGAAGGACGCGTACTTTCATGTCTCGATCCTCCCGCGACACAGGCCATTCCTGCGTTTCGCGTTCGAGGGACAGGCGTATCAGTACAAGGTCCTGCCCTTCGGGCTGTCCCTGTCGCCTCGCGTCTTGACCAAAGTCGTGGAGGCGGCCCTTGTCCCCCTGAGAGAACAAGGTGTGCGCATTCTCAACTACCTCGACGACTGGCTCATACTCGCACAGTCTCGCAGGCAGTTGTCTGCACACAGGGACCTGGTGCTCAAGCACCTCAGCCTGCTGGGCCTTCGGGTCAACTGGGAAAAGAGCAAACTCGTGCCAACGCAGAGGATCTCTTTTCTCGGCATGGAGTTCGATTCGGTCAACCAAACAGCACGCCTCACCCAGGAACGTGCTCAGTCAGTGCTGAACTGCTTCAAGACCTTATCAGGCAGGACGGCGGTTCCACTGAAACTCTTTCAGAGGCTCCTGGGGCATATGGCTGCAGCAGCCGCGGTGACAGTTCCGCTCGGTCTGCTCCATATGAGACCGCTTCAGCACTGGCTCTATGGCCGAATCCCGAGGTGGGCGTGGAAACGCGGCACTTACCGGGTTCAGATTACACCGGCCTGCCGCAAGACCTTCAGGCCGTGGTCAGATCCCTCGTTCCTTCGGGCAGGAGTGCCCCTGGAGCAGGTATCCAGGCATGCTGTGGTATTCACAGATGCCTCATCCACAGGCTGGGGAGCCACGTACAACGGGCACGCAGTATCAGGGGTTTGGACGGGTCCCCAACTGCATTGGCATATCAATTGCCTCGAGTTGCTAGCAGTACGCCTTGCCCTGAGCCGTCTCAGAGGGCGCCTTCAGCGCAAGGACGTTCTGGTCCGTACGGACAACACTGCGACCGTTGCGTATATCAACCGGCAAGGCGGTTTGCGCTCCCGTCGCATGTCGCAACTCGCCCGCCACCTCCTCCTCTGGAGTCAGAAGCATCTGAGGTCCCTTCGTGCCATCCACATCCCAGGAGTGTTCAATCGGGCAGCCGACGAGCTGTCCCGAGCAGCACTTCCAGGCGAGTGGAGACTCCATCCCCAGGCGGTTCAGCTGATTTGGGGACGGTTCGGAGCTGCCCAGGTCGACCTGTTTGCATCTCCAGAAACCACCCACTGCCAAGAGTTCTACTCCCTAACCGAGGCAACGCTCGGCACGGATGCACTGGCACACAGCTGGCCCCGGGGCCTGCGCAAATATGCGTTCCCCCCAGTGAGCCTACTAGCACAGACACTGTGCAAGATCAGGGAGGACGAGGAGCAGGTCTTGTAAGTGGCTCCATATTGGCCCAACAGGACCTGGTTCCCGGAACTCATGCTCCTCGCGACAGCCCCTCCCTGGCCAATTCCTCTGAGGAAGGATCTGCTTTCTCAGAGACGGAGCACCCTATGGCACCCGCGCCCGGACCTGTGGAAACTCCACGTATGGTCCCTGGATGGGACGCGGAGGTTCTAGCTGACCTACCCCAGGAGGTAGCACTCACTATCACTTCAGCACGGGCACCGTCCACGAGACGGGCCTATACTCTGAAGTGGAACCTGTTCGTCGAATGTTGTTCCTCCCACCAGGAGGACCCTCGATCAGAGCTGTGCTTTCCTTCTTACAGCAAGGGTTGGAGCGTAGGCTGTCCCCTTCCACCCTTAAGGTTTATGTGGCCACTATTTCTGCTTACCACGACCCCGTAGAGGGGAAGTCGGTGGGGAAGCACAATCTGGTTGTCAGGTTTCTTAGAGGGGCCAGGAGGTTGAACCCTCCTAGGCCCCCCTCTCTACCCTCTTGGGATTTGGCTTTGGTGCTAAGAGCCCTAATAACTGCCCCCTTTGAGCCTTTGCAGTCAGTCGAGTTGAAGTTTCTATCTATGAAAACCCTACTCCTGACTGCATTGGCCTCGATCAAGAGGGTGGGGGACCTGCAGGCATTTTCGGTCGACGATTCGTGCCTTCAGTTTGGGCCGGCTGACTCCAGTGCAACACTGAGGCCCCGGCCCGGCTATGTGCCCAAGGTTCCTACCACTCCCTTCAGGGACCAGGTAGTGAATCTGCAAGCGCTGCCCCCGGAGGAGGCAGACCCAGCCCTAGCTTTGCTCTGTCCGGTACGCGCACTGCGACAGTACACGGATAGAACTCAGAGCTTTAGGACCTCAGAGCAGCTCTTTGTCTGCTACGGTGGACAGCAGAAGGGGAAGGCTGTTTCCAAGCAGAGGATGGCCCACTGGATAGTGGATGCTATCACCTTGGCCTATGAAGCACAAGGTGTGCCCTGCCCGCTCAGGTTGCGTGCTCACTCCACTAGGGGTGTTGCATCGTCCTGGGCGCTGGCTCGTGGCGCCTCGCTAGCAGACATCTGTAGAGCTGCGGGTTGGGCGACTCCCAACACGTTCGCTAGGTTCTATAGCCTGCGTGTCGAACCGGTTTCCTCCTGTGTTCTCACCTCAAACGGGTAGTGGCACTGAGAGGCCCTGTTCAGAGTCGGCTTGCGGCGTCTCTAAACGCCTTATTCTCCAGAGAGTTCCCTAACCGGGCAAACCCTGTCGAGTCCTCCAGCACTCCGGTGCCCAGACGTGGCGGAACGTACGGTGCCAGGCCTTTCAGCCAATGAATTCTTGAAATCTGGTGTGAGGCTAGTGCCTATATGAGTGACCCTGTTGGGATCCCATATGTGTTTTCCACGGTATGCTTATTAGAACCGTGTTCCCCAGGTAGACCATGTTCTGCCGTCTCTAATGATGCAGCCTGAGCCATCACAGAGACTTCCATGTGCATTGGGCCCTACGGGGTTACTTCACGTGAGTAATGTCACTTAACCCCCTCTGGGAGGAGGTGACTCCGCAGTGTGCCTCTTCCAAGTGGAAGGGCACACTTTCCCAGTGTTATTCAAGTCCTACTGTTTGGGTTGCTCTAGGGACAGCAGTAGTCGACCTTCTCTGTGTAGCCCGGTCCTATCGTCTGCCTTATAGGAAGGATCAGGAGGTCTACACAGGGCGCTGGAAGGGGCAGCTCCTGTGGCGCTTTGGTAGGGATCCCAATTCGTCGGTCATCCGACGTGACTCGGAGTGACCGACTGAAAGGGAACGTCTCGGTTATGTATGTAACCCTCGTTCCCTGAGGGAGGGAACGGAGACGTCACGTCCCGTCGCCACAGTTGCTGTACCACCGCTGGGCGGCCGGGTCTCCGGCTCGGCTCCTCAGCGAAAACATGATTAATGCGGTGCACCAGCTGCCTCTTATACTCACGCTGTGATCAGCGGCAGCTGGATGCAATGATCGCATGCCAATGTCCATTGGCTCGTTTAGTTACACTCGAAGTGGATAGGTCTCTCTGGCGAGATCCCAATTCGTCGGTCATCCGACGTGACGTCTCCGTTCCCTCCCTCAGGGAACGAGGGTTACATACGTAACCGAGACGTTTCTTTCTAATGAAATGAAATGTTTTTTGCAATAAAGATGACAGATTTTCATGTGTTTGAGCTTTTTTGCAGAAAAAGTCATTTTAGAGCTTAATTGCACAAAATCACTCCTTTAGAGCTTCTAAGAACACCAATTCTGTGTTTAGTGCAACTAAGCAAATTATGAGAATGCAAGGCCACAAATGCTCAAAAGCTTCTTCCTCAGTCAGAAAAAGTTGCTAAATGCAATTTTAAGAGCAAAGCTCAAGTACATGAAAAATGTTTCTTTATAATGAAATGAAATGTTTTTTTGCAGTTGTAGAAGATAGATTTTCATGCGTTTGAGCTTTTTTGCAGAACAAGACATTTTAGAGCTTAATTGCACAAAATCACCTATTTAGAGCTTCTAAGAACACCAATTCTGTGTTTAGTGCAACTAAGCAAATGATGTGAATGCGAGGCCACAAATGCTCAAAAGCTTCTTTCTCAGTCAGAAAAAGTTGCTAAATGCAATTTTAAGAGCAAAGCTCAAGTACATGAAAAATGTTTCTTTCTAATGAAATGAAATGTTTTTTGCAATGTAGAAGACAGATTTTCACGTGTTTGAGCTTTTTTGCACAGAAAAGTCATTTTAGAGCTTAATTGCACAAATTCACTTATTTAGAGCTTCTAAGAACATTAGTTCTGTGTTTAGTGCAACTAAGCAAATTATGAGAATGCGAGGCCACAAATGCTCAAAAGCTTCTTTCTCAGTCAGAAAAAGTTGCTAAATACAATTTTAAGAGCAAAGCTCTACTACATTAATTGTTTTCTTTCTAATGAAATGAAATGTTTTTCGCAGTTGTAGAAGACAGATTTTCATGCGTTTGAGCTTTTTTGCAGAACAAGTCATTTTAGAGCTTAATTGCACAAAATCACTCCTTTAGAGCTTCTAAGAACACCAATTCTGTGTTTAGTGCAACTAAGCAAATTATGAGAATGCGAGGCCACAAATGCTCAAAAGCTTCTTCCTCAGTCAGAAAAAGTTGCTAAATACAATTTTAAGAGCAAAGCTCAAGTACATGAAAAATGTTTCTTTCTAATGAAATGAAATGTTTTTTGCAATGCAGATGACAGATTTTCATGTGTTTGAGCTTTTTTGCAGAACAAGACATTTTAGAGCTTAATTGCACAAAATCACTTATTTAGAGCTTCCAAGAACACCAATTCTGTGTTTAGTGCAACTAAGCAAATTATGAGAATGCGAGGCCACAAATGCTCAAAAGCTTCTTCCTCAGTCAGAAAAAGTTGCTAAATGCAATTTTAAGAGCAAAGCTCAAGTACATGAAAAATGTTTCTTTCTAATGAAATTAAATGTTTTTTGCAGTTTTAGAAGACAGATTTTCATGCGTTTGAGCTTTTTTGCAGAACAAGACATTTTAGAGCTTAATTGCACAAAATCACTTATTTAGAGCTTCTAAGAACATTAATTCTGTGTTTAGTGCAACTAAGCAAATTATGAGAATGCGAGGCCACAAATGCTCAAAAGCTTCTTTCTCAGTCAGAAAAAGTTGCTAAATACAATTTTAAGAGCAAAGCTCAAGTACATGAAAAATGTTTCTTTCTAATGAAATGAAATGTTTTTTGCAATAAAGATGACAGATTTTCATGTGTTTGAGCTTTTTTGCAGAAAAAGTCATTTTAGAGCTTAATTGCACAAAATCACTCCTTTAGAGCTTCTAAGAACACCAATTCTGTGTTTAGTGCAACTAAGCAAATTATGAGAATGCAAGGCCACAAATGCTCAAAAGCTTCTTCCTCAGTCAGAAAAAGTTGCTAAATGCAATTTTAAGAGCAAAGCTCAAGTACATGAAAAATGTTTCTTTATAATGAAATGAAATGTTTTTTTGCAGTTGTAGAAGACAGATTTTCATGCGTTTGAGCTTTTTTGCAGAACAAGACATTTTAGAGCTTAATTGCACAAAATCACCTATTTAGAGCTTCTAAGAACACCAATTCTGTGTTTAGTGCAACTAAGCAAATGATGTGAATGCGACGCCACAAATGCTCAAAAGCTTCTTTCTCTGTCAGAAAAAAGTTGCTAAATACAATTTTAAGAGCAAAGCTCAAGTACATGACAAATGTTTCTTTCTAATGAAATGAAATGTTTTTTGCAATGTAGAAGACAGATTTTCACGTGTTTGAGCTTTTTTGCACAGAAAAGTCATTTTAGAGCTTAATTGCACAAATTCACTTATTTAGAGCTTCTAAGAACATTAGTTCTGTGTTTAGTGCAACTAAGCAAATTATGAGAATGCGAGGCCACAAATGCTCAAAAGCTTCTAATGAAATGAAATGTTTTTTTCTCAGTCAGAAAAAGCACAAAATCACTTATTTGCTAAATACAATTTTAAGAGCAAAGCTCTCAGAAAAACTACATAAGAGCAAAGCTAATTGTTTTCTTTCTAATGAAATTAAATGTTTTTCGCAGTTGTAGAAGACAGATTTTCATGCGTTTGAGCTTTTTTGCAGAACAAGTCATTTTAGAGCTTAATTGCACAAAATCACTTATTTAGAGCTTCTAAGAACATTAATTCTGTGTTTAGTGCAACTAAGCAAATGATGTGAATGCGAGGCCACAAATGCTCAAAAGCTTCTTTCTCTGTCAGAAAAAGTTGCTAAATACAATTTTAAGAGCAAAGCTTAAGTACATGAAAAATGTTTCTTTCTAATGAAATGAAATGTTTTTTGCAATGTAGAAGACAGATTTTCACGTGTTTGAGCTTTTTTGCACAAAAAGTCATTTTAGAGCTTAATTGCACAAAATCACTTATTTAGAGCTTCTAAGAACATTAATTCTGTGTTTAGTGCAACTAAGCAAATTATGAGAATGCGAGGCCACAAATGCTCAAAAGCTTCTTTCTCAGTCAGAAAAAGTTGCTAAATACAATTTTAAGAGCAAAGCTCAAGTACATGAAAAATGTTTCTTTCTAATGAAATGAAATGTTTTTTGCAATGCAGATGACAGATTTTCATGTGTTTGAGCTTTTTTGCAGAAAAAGTCATTTTAGAGCTTAATTGCACAAAATCACTGCTTTAGAGCTTCTAAGAACACCAATTCTGTGTTTAGTGCAACTAAGCAAATTATGAGAATGCGAGGCCACAAATGCTCAAAAGCTTCTTCTCAGTCAGAAAAGTTGCTAAATACAATTTTAAGAGCAAAGCTCAAGTACATGAAAAATGTTTCTTTCTAATGAAATGAAATGTTTTTTGCAATGCAGATGACAGATTTTCATGTGTTTGAGCTTTTTTGCAGAACAAGACATTTTAGAGCTTAATTGCACAAAATCACTTATTTAGAGCTTCCAAGAACACCAATTCTGTGTTTAGTGCAACTAAGCAAATTATGAGAATGCGAGGCCACAAATGCTCAAAAGCTTCTTTCTCAGTCAGAAAAAGTTGCTAAATGCAATTTTAAGAGCAAAGCTCAAGTACATGAAAAATGTTTCTTTCTAATGAAATGAAATGTTTTTTGCAGTTTTAGAAGACAGATTTTCATGCGTTTGAGCTTTTTTGCAGAACAAGACATTTTAGAGCTTAATTGCACAAAATAACCTATTTAGAGCTTCTAAGAACACCAATTCTGTGTTTAGTGTAACTAAGCAAATGATGTGAATGCGAGGCCACAAATGCTCAAAAGCTTCTTTCTCTGTCAGAAAAAGTTGCTAAATACAATTTTAAGAGCAAAGCTCAAGTACATGAAAAATGTTTCTTTCTAATGAAATGAAATGTTTTTTGCAATGTAGAAGACAGATTTTCACCTGTTTGAGCTTTTTTGCACATAAAAGTCATTTTAGAGCTTAATTGCACAAAATCACTTATTTAGAGCTTCTAAGAACATTAATTCTGTGTTTAGTGCAACTAAGCAAATTATGAGAATGCGAGGCCACAAATGCTCAAAAGCTTCTTTCTCAGTCAGAAAAAGTTGCTAAATACAATTTTAAGAGCAAAGCTCAAGTACATGAAAAATGTTTCTTTCTAATGAAATGAAATGTTTTTTGCAATAAAGATGACAGATTTTCATGTGTTTGAGCTTTTTTGCAGAAAAAGTCATTTTAGAGCTTAATTGCACAAAATCACTCCTTTAGAGCTTCTAAGAACACCAATTCTGTGTTTAGTGCAACTAAGCAAATTATGAGAATGCGAGGCCACAGATGCTCAAAAGCTTCTTCCTCAGTCAGAAAAAGTTGCTAAATGCAATTTTAAGAGCAAAGCTCAAGTACATGAAAAATGTTTCTTTATAATGAAATGAAATGTTTTTTGCAGTTGTAGAAGACAGATTTTCATGCGTTTGAGCTTTTTTGCAGAACAAGACATTTTAGAGCTTAATTGCACAAAATCACCTATTTAGAGCTTCTAAGAACACCAATTCTGTGTTTAGTGCAACTAAGCAAATGATGTGAATGCGACGCCACAAATGCTCAAAAGCTTCTTTCTCTGTCAGAAAAAAAGTTGCTAAATACAATTTTAAGAGCAAAGCTCAAGTACATGACAAATGTTTCTTTCTAATGAAATGAAATGTTTTTTGCAATGTAGAAGACAGATTTTCACGTGTTTGAGCTTTTTTGCACAGAAAAGTCATTTTAGAGCTTAATTGCACAAATTCACTTATTTAGAGCTTCTAAGAACATTAGTTCTGTGTTTAGTGCAACTAAGCAAATTATGAGAATGCGAGGCCACAAATGCTCAAAAGCTTCTTTCTCAGTCAGAAAAAGTTGCTAAATACAATTTTAAGAGCAAAGCTCTACTACATTAATTGTTTTCTTTCTAATGAAATTAAATGTTTTTCGCAGTTGTAGAAGACAGATTTTCATGCGTTTGAGCTTTTTTGCAGAACAAGTCATTTTAGAGCTTAATTGCACAAAATCACTTATTTAGAGCTTCTAAGAACATTAATTCTGTGTTTAGTGCAACTAAGCAAATGATGTGAATGCGAGGCCACAAATGCTCAAAAGCTTCTTTCTCTGTCAGAAAAAGTTGCTAAATACAATTTTAAGAGCAAAGCTTAAGTACATGAAAAATGTTTCTTTCTAATGAAATGAAATGTTTTTTGCAATGTAGAAGACAGATTTTCACGTGTTTGAGCTTTTTTGCACAAAAAGTCATTTTAGAGCTTAATTGCACAAAATCACTTATTTAGAGCTTCTAAGAACATTAATTCTGTGTTTAGTGCAACTAAGCAAATTATGAGAATGCGAGGCCACAAATGCTCAAAAGCTTCTTTCTCAGTCAGAAAAAGTTGCTAAATACAATTTTAAGAGCAAAGCTCAAGTACATGAAAAATGTTTCTTTCTAATGAAATGAAATGTTTTTTGCAATGCAGATGACAGATTTTCATGTGTTTGAGCTTTTTTGCAGAAAAAGTCATTTTAGAGCTTAATTGCACAAAATCACTCCTTTAGAGCTTCTAAGAACACCAATTCTGTGTTTAGTGCAACTAAGCAAATTATGAGAATGCGAGGCCACAAATGCTCAAAAGCTTCTTCCTCAGTCAGAAAAAGTTGCTAAATACAATTTTAAGAGCAAAGCTCAAGTACATGAAAAATGTTTCTTTCTAATGAAATGAAATGTTTTTTGCAATGCAGATGACAGATTTTCATGTGTTTGAGCTTTTTTGCAGAACAAGACATTTTAGAGCTTAATTGCACAAATTCACTTATTTAGAGCTTCTAAGAACATTAGTTCTGTGTTTAGTGCAACTAAGCAAATTATGAGAATGCGAGGCCACAAATGCTCAAAAGCTTCTTTCTCAGTCAGAAAAAGTTGCTAAATGCAATTTTAAGAGCAAAGCTCAAGTACATTAATTGTTTTCTTTCTAATGAAATGAAATGTTTTTTGCAGTTGTAGAAGACAGATTTTCACGTGTTTGAGCTTTTTTGCAGAACAAGTCATTTTAGAGCTTAATTGCACAAAATCACTTATTTAGAGCTTCTAAGAACATTAATTCTGTGTTTAGTGCAACTAAGCAAATGATGTGAATGCGAGGCCACAAATGCTCAAAAGCTTCTTTCTCAGTCAGAAAAAGTTGCTAAATACAATTTTAAGAGCAAAGCTTCAAGTACATGAAAAATGTTTCTTTCTAATGAAATGAAATGTTTTTTGCAATGTAGAAGACAGATTTTCACGTGTTTGAGCTTTTTTGCACAGAAAAGTCATTTTAGAGCTTAATTGCACAGAAAAGTCATTTTAGAGCTTCTAAGAACATTAATTCTGTGTTTAGTGCAACTAAGCAAATTATGAGAATGCGAGGCCACAAATGCTCAAAAGCTTCTTTCTCAGTCAGAAAAAGTTGCTAAATACAATTTTAAGAGCAAAGCTCAAGTACATGAAAAATGTTTCTTTCTAATGAAATGAAATGTTTTTTGCAATGTAGAAGACAGATTTTCACGTGTTTGAGCTTTTTTGCACAAAAAGTCATTTTAGAGCTTAATTGCACAAAATCACTTATTTAGAGCTTCTAAGAAAACCAATTAATACTGTGTTTAGTGCAACTAAGCAAATTATGAGAATGCGAGGCCACAAATGCTCAAAAGCTTCTTTCTCAGTCAGAAAAAGTTGCTAAATACAATTTTAAGAGCAAAGCTCAAGTACATGAAAAATGTTTCTTTCTAATGAAATGAAATGTTTTTTTGCAATGCAGATGACAGATTTTCATGTGTTTGAGCTTTTTTGCAGAAAAAGTCATTTTAGAGCTTAATTGCACAAAATCACTTCTTTAGAGCTTCTAAGAACACCAATTCTGTGTTTAGTGCAACTAAGCAAATTATGAGAATGCGAGGCCACAAATGCTCAAAAGCTTCTTCCTCAGTCAGAAAAAGTTGCTAAATGCAATTTTAAGAGCAAAGCTCAAGTACATGAAAAATGTTTCTTTCTAATGAAATGAAATGTTTTTTGCAGTTGTAGAAGACAGATTTTCATGCGTTTGAGCTTTTTTGCAGAACAAGACATTTTAGAGCTTAATTGCACAAAATCACTTATTTAGAGCTTCTAAGAACATTAATTCTGTGTTTAGTGCAACTAAGCAAATTATGAGAATGCGAGGCCACAAATGCTCAAAAGCTTCTTTCTCAGTCAGAAAAAGTTGCTAAATACAATTTTAAGAGCAAAGCTCAAGTACATGAAAAATGTTTCTTTCTAATGAAATGAAATTTTTTTTGCAATGTAGAAGACAGATTTTCACGTGTTTGAGCTTTTTTGCACAGAAAAGTCATTTTAGAGCTTAATTGCACAAAATCACTTATTTAGAGCTTCTAAGAACATTAATTCTGTGTTTAGTGCAACTAAGCAAATTATGAGAATGCGAGGCCACAAATGCTCAAAAGCTTCTTTCTCAGTCAGAAAAAGTTGCTAAATACAATTTTAAGAGCAAAGCTCAAGTACATGAAAAATGTTTCTTTCTAATGAAATGAAGTGTTTTTTTGCAATGCAGAAGACAGATTTTCACGTGTTTGAGCTTTTTTGCAGAAAAAGTCATTTTAGAGCTTAATTGCACAAAATCACTTCTTTAGAGCTTCTAAGAACACCAATTCTGTGTTTAGTGCAACTAAGCAAATTATGAGAATGCGAGGCCACAAATGCTCAAAAGCTTCTTTCTCAGTCAGAAAAAGTTGCTAAATACAATTTTAAGAGCAAAGCTCAAGTACATGAAAAATGTTTCTTTCTAATGAAATGAAATGTTTTTTGCAATGTAGAAGACAGATTTTCACGTGTTTGAGCTTTTTTGCAGAAAAAGTCATTTTAGAGCTTAATTGCACAAAATCACTTATTTAGAGCTTCTAAGAACACCAATTCTGTGTTTAGTGCAACTAAGCAAATTATGAGAATGCGAGGCCACAAATGCTCAAAAGCTTCTTCTCAGTCAGAAAAAGTTGCTAAATACAATTTTAAGAGCAAAGCTCAAGTACATGAAAAATGTTTCTTTCTAATGAAATGAAATGTTTTTTGCAATGCAGATGACAGATTTTCATGTGTTTGAGCTTTTTTGCAGAAAAAGTCATTTTAGAGCTTAATTGCACAAAATCACTTCTTTAGAGCTTCTAAGAACACCAATTCTGTGTTTAGTGCAACTAAGCAAATTATGAGAATGCGAGGCCACAAATGCTCAAAAGCTTCTTCCTCAGTCAGAAAAAGTTGCTAAATGCAATTTTAAGAGCAAAGCTCAAGTACATGAAAAATGTTTCTTTCTAATGAAATGAAATGTTTTATTGCAGTTGTAGAAGACAGATTTTCATTCGTTTGAGCTTTTTTGCAGAACAAGACATTTTAGAGCTTAATTGCACAAAATCACTTATTTAGAGCTTCTAAGAACATTAATTCTGTGTTTAGTGCAACTAAGCAAATTATGAGAATGCGAGGCCACAGATGCTCAAAAGCTTCTTTCTCAGTGAGAAAAAGTTGCTAAATGCAATTTTGAGAGCAAAGCTCAAGTACATGAAAAATGTTTCTTTCTAATGAAATGAAATGTTTTTTGCAATGCAGAAGACAGATTTTCATGAGTTGGAGCTTTTTTGCAGAACCAGTCATTTTAGAGCTTAAATGCACAAAATAGCTTATTTAGAGCTTCTAAGAACATTAATTCTGTGTTTAGTGCAACTAAGCAAATTATGAGAATGCGAGGCCACAGATGCTCAAAAGCTTCTTTCTCAGTGAGAAAAAGTTGCTAAATGCAATTTTAAGCGCAAAGCTCAAGTACATGAAAACCGTCCCAGGTTACGTATGTAACCCTGGTTCCCCGAGGGAACGAGACGCTGCGTTGAGACGCTATGGGGAACGCCATCAGCGTTGTCCAGCTCTGAATCATATGTGTAATCAGTCAAAAATGACGGCCAGACGTCAGGTGCGGTGACGTCATGACCAGGATGCTTAACAGCACGTGATGTGCAGCCGGCGCCAGCTTACAGGAATGAAGCATAGCTCTAGTAGGGATGCCGGAAGTATGGCCCTGCGACGCATCGTCTCGTTCCCTCGGGGAACCAGGGTTACATACGTAACCTGGGACGTTCCCCTCCGGGAACATCGAGCTGTGTCGAGACGCTATGGGGAACGAGATGTCCACGCCGCCATACTTGCAAATCCCTGCTTAGTGTGTGGAATGCACAGCTATGGCAAGGGAAAAGACAAGCCAGGGGTGGCTCGCAGAGCCAGGTCGTAGAACCTGGAAAGTTAGGGGCGTAGACCATCCACCAGCGTCACAGATGTCCTGCACAGGTACACCTGCCAGAAGGCCTTGGAGGCCGCCATACCTTAGTTGAGTGAGCCTTGATTGCCAAAGGCGAGGGGAGATCAGAGGACTCGAGGTCATAGGAGAGCATCCAGATCCACTACTTAGCATAAGCACCCTGGCCTCCACCGGAGGAAACGTCTAAATAGAGTTTTGCCTACTGAAAGGCCACCAAGAGGGGCGTGGTAGGTCGCTATAGCCGCCACGTAGACCTTCAGGGTGGAGTGGGCTAACCCTGCGGAGAAACGGGCCTGCGAGAACTTCAGCACTGTACCAGCAGGCAGTTAACTGGATCAAGCTGGCGGTCTCCGCACCCTGAGTCTCAACTTCAGGGCGTAAGTTTCCTTATTGAGGGAGCTCTAGATTGGAGGATGGTCTCAGCAACCTCAGTTGAGAGACCAGAGGCTATGAGTTGTGCCCCCTCGGGAGCCACACCCACAGTTTCCACAACTCCGAGCGGGGGTGAAAGATCATGCCTGCTGCCAGTGAGAGGAGATCCCTCCTGACGGGAATCCCCCATGGAGAGCCGTCGAGGAGAGAAATCGGGTCAGAGAACTATACTCGGCCCGGCCAGAACAGGGTTTTTCAATAGAAGGACCCCATCCATGCGCACTCTCTCTAGAACTCCCAGGAGCTGAGCGATCGGGGGAAGGCGTACAGACGAAGCCTCAGCCACGATTGTACCATAGCATCCAGCCCCTTAGTGGAGCTGGATGTCTGCCTTGACAGGATGGCTGCTCCTATATTGCCACGAAGGGAAGAACCCGATATTAATACGCTTTGCCCCCAAAGCACATTTCAGGAACTTCCTGTGATGGGGAAGGAGTATGCATCTTTAGATCACTCGTGACCACCAGTCCTCGGATCTGGTGTGAGACACGTGCTTGAAGAGAGCTTTCTGAACTTCAGTCGTGTGACTGAGCGGTTCAGTTAGCTTAGATCTAAGACGGACGCAACCCCTTTCCCAGGAACAATGAAGTACGGCTGTAGAACCCGGACTCTTGTCTAGAGCAGGGACCACCTCGATGGTCTCCTCCCTCTGGAGAGTGCTCACTTCTTGTTCCATTACCAGAGCCTGCTCGGGACCCACCAGCATGGGAGTGACCCCGTAGAAAGGCTGCGGCAGAGCGCCACATAGCCTTGTTCTACAGTGTGTGTGACCCATCGAGACACATTTGGCAGCAGTTTCCATGCTGCCGAATAGTCTACTAAGGGAACCAGTCTCTCGAGACTGGTCTCTGGTGTACTTAGAGCGGCTAGCTCGGTGCCCTGGAGCGGAGGACCGGCAGGGGACGGCCGATCTAGCTGCTCTAGAGACCCCCGAAGGGGTGGCGAGCCTCCCAGCTCCGCTACATTTCTGGGCGGAAGAGACTGAGAGAAACGCTCGCTGGAGACTGCTGCGCCCTGGAACACTGGCAGGGTTAGCAGACTGATCTCCTGAGGGCACTGAGGAGAGACGGGCACCGTGTAATGCGGTGTACACCGCTCTTCCCCAGAGGGGCCTGCCCTCATAAGTCCTGGGCTGTAGCATCAGGACTGCCTTAGAAGCCTCCTATTGGAAACGACGGTCCTCAGACCCGCGTCATCTCTTAGGAAGACTAAAGAACCAGAGTCTGCTCAGGCAGGACCCAATAAGACACGCTTGGCAAGGGCTCCCACACCGCCAGATGACTTACCAAGGGAACCAGTCTCTTGAGACTGGCCTCTGGTGTACGTAGAGCGGCTAGCTCGGTGCCCTGGAGCGGAGGACCGGCAGGGGACGGCCGATCTAGCTGCTCTAGAGACCCCCGAAGGGGTGGCGAGCCTTCCAGCTCCGCTACATTACTGGGCGGAAGAGACTGCGAGAAGCGCTCGCTGGAGACCGCTGCGCCCTGGAACACTGGCAGGGTTAGCAGACTGATCTCCTGAGGGCACTGAGGAGAGACGGGCACTGTGTAATGCGGTGTACACTGCTCTTCCCCAGAGGGGCCTGCCCTCACCAGTCCTGGGCCTTGGCATCAGGACTGCCTCAGAAGCCTCCTATTGGAAATGACGGTCCTCAGACCCACGTCATCTCTTAGGAAGACTAGGAACCAGAGTCTGTTCAGGCAGATCCCAATGAGACACGCTTGGCAGGGGCTCCCAAGCCGCCGGGTGGCCTACTAAGGGAACCAGTCGCTTGAGACTGGCCTCTGGTGTACTTAGAGCGGCTAGCTCGGTGCCCTGGAGCGGAGGACCGGCAGGGGACGGCCGATCTAGCTGCTCTAGAGACCCCCGAAGGGGTGGCGAGCCTCCCAGCTCCGCTACATTTCTGGGCGGAAGAGACTGAGAGAAGCGCTCGCTGGAGACCGCTGCGCCCTGGAACACTGGCAGGGTTAGCAGACTGATCTCCTGAGGGCACTGAGGAGAGACGGGCACCGTGTAATGCGGTGTACACCGCTCTTCCCCAGAGGGGCCTGCCCTCATAAGTCCTGGGCTGTAGCATCAGGACTGCCTTAGAAGTCTCCTATTGGAAACGACGGTCCTCAGACCCGCGTCATCTCTTAGGAAGACTAAAGAACCAGAGTCTGCACAGGCAGGACCCAATAAGACATGCTTGGCAAAGGCTCCCACACCGCCAGATGACTTACTAAGGGAACTAGTCTCTTGAGACTGGCCTCTGGTGTACTTAGAGCGGCTAGCTCGGTGCCCTGGAGCGGAGGACCGGCAGGGGACGGCCGATGTAGCTGCTTTAGAGACCCCCGAAGGGGTGGCGAGCCTCCCAGCTCCGCTACATTTCTGGGCGGAAGAGACTGAGAGAAGCGCTCGCTGGAGACCGCTGTGCCCTAGAACACTGGCAGGGTTAGCAGACTGATCTCCTGAGGGCACTGAGGAGAGACGGGCACCGTGTAATGCGGTGTACACCGCTCTTCCCCAGAGGGGCCAGCCCTCAAGGCCCTGGACCATTGGCATCAGGGCGTTCTGGCCGAAGACTATCGATCCGCAGATCCGTCTTCGGCCCGGGCGCGTCACTCTGACTCCGATTCTATTGAGTACTAGAAGTGACATTCCCCGAATAAGGAGCTGGAACACAATTGGGGCTGCTCCGCCCAGCAGCCCAAGCTGACCACCTCAACCTCCTTGGAGGAAGAGAGGTCAACATTGTGCTCTCACTTGAGAAGTATCCCAAGAGGCTCTTGTATGTCATATACAATATAGAATTGTATATATTTCTCTATAAATATATATCTAACTTTCATAGTCGGATAAAATGCATAGTTAATTATTCAAAATTAAATGCAGTCAAACACCCAGACAAGTAAATACGGTCTGAAAGTGCATAAATGAACCGAGAATCACAATAATGCGCCTCGGCAACACGCGAGCTGCTCGGAACAAAACAAATAAATCTTCTAGGAGAGAAACTGCTGCAGATTAGCACACTCTCACTCAAGGGGGAAGAACTACAGCTTAGGCTTCCGCCCCGAGAGAGCGCTAGACCTGGGGAATACAGGTGGGAATAGGGCGAACCCATCTCCAACCCGTCCGCCAGATCTATGTGCGATCCCCGTGATCTCACTCGCCGCGGTGCCTCAGCAGCAGCGGGACCGCGAGATCATAGGCGCGGACACACTCCTCGGAGCGTGCCCGGCGGGAGCACAATGCATTGCAGCGGACGCTGGATCTGATGGGAAAGGAAGAAGATAGGGGATCACCCTTCTTAATCTTTCCATCTAATCCATCTGCGAGCACAGCCACTGCTCCGCCTCAGCGGCAGCGTGGCAGGTGCTGCGAGGACGCAGGTGAAAACTCCCTCCTCAAAGAGAGTTTTCGCCTCCCAGCCAGATCATCGCAAAAACTGTGTGTATCCCGCTCGTGTTATAGCGTGTGCAGGGAGGAACACACAGTCTGTAACGTGATCTACTTTCGCCCTCATTGGCCTTTGATATGTCTGCTTCTAGTCTTTCTTTGCCTATCTTTTTAAGAATAAACTTTCTTATTTCCTATCTTGATAGTAACAGACTCACAGAACACAATCGACTGACACACACAGAGAGCTTTGCTGAATGACAAAAAAGCTGGCGCCGGCTGCACATCAAGTGCTTTTAAGCATCCTGGTCATGACGTCACTGCACCTGACGTCTGGCCGTCATTTTTGACTGATTACACATATGATTCAGAGCTGGACAACGCTGATGGTTCCCGTTCCCCATAGCGTCTCGACGCAGCTCGATGTTCCCGGATGCGGGAATATTTCTTTCTAATGAAATGAAATGTTTTTTGCAATGCAGAAGACAGATTTTCATGAGTTGGAGCTTTTTTGCACAAAATCAGAACCAGTCTATTGATTATTTTAGAGCTTAAATAAACAAAATCTGTCTTCTCACAAATATAATTTTATTTAGAGCTTCTAAGAACTGTTAATAATTGATTCTAAAAAAGCCGTGTTTCGCAATCTCTTAATTTGCAACTAAGCAAATTATGCTCTAAACTAGAATGCATTGAAGTTGTAATATAACAAGGCCATCTGTCTTCTGCAGCAAAAAAACATTTCATTTCATGAGAAAGAAGCTCAAAGATTTACTCTTAACATTGATTCTTTGAGAAAGCAGCTCAGGTGGGCTTGCAATCTCTTAAGAAAAAGTTGCTAAATACATTTTGTGCATTTTAAGAGAAACCTTTCAAAGCTTAAAATCTCAAGTACATGAAAAATGTTTCTTTCTAATGAAATGAAATGTTTTTTGCAATGCAGAAGACAGATTTTCATGTCGTTGAGCTTTTTTGTAGAAATAGTCATTTTAGAGCTTAATTGCACAAAATCAGAATAAGTGTTCCTAGAAGCTCTAAACTATTGATTATGTTGTATTGAAGCTCTAACATAACTTGATCTGCTGCAAAAGCTCTAACACTTTAAAATCTGTCTTCTGCATTACAAATATAATTTTAATTCATAAGAAAGGAAGCATCTTTCATGTACTAGAGATTCACTGTTAATAATTGATTAACCAACTTTCTCTCACTAAAAAAGCCGCTTTTCAGCATCTGTGGCTTGCAATCTCTTAATTTGCTTATTTAACCTAACACAGAATTAGTGTTCCTAGAAGCTCTAAACTATTGATTATGTGCATTGAAGTTGTAATATAACAATCTGCAAAAAAGCTCTAACACATGAAAATCTGTCTTCTGCATTGCAAAAAAACATTTCATTTCATGAGAAAGAAGCATCTTTCATGTGGCAAGATTTACTCTTAACATTGCATAAACCCTCTTTTTCTCACTGAGAAAGCAGCTTTTAATTACAGGTGGGCTTGCAATCTCTTAATGTGCTTATTGGCACTAACACAGCATTAGTGTTGCTAGAAGCTCTAAACTAGTTATTTTGTGCATTACGCTCTAGAAGAAAGAAACCTTTCAGCATATGTGGGCTTAAAATCTCTTAATTTTCTTATTTGCACTAATCCAGAATTAGTGTTCCTAGAAGCTCTAAACTATTGATTATGTTCATTGAAGCTTTAACATAACTCTGCAAAAAAGCTCTAACACATGAAAATCTGTCTTTTGCATTTCAAATTACGATTCATTACATGAGAAAGAAGCATATTTCATGTACTTGAGCTCCGCTCTTAATATTGTAATAACCAAACTCTCTCACTGAGATAGCAGCTTTTTTAGCATATGTGAGCTTAAAATCTCTTAATTTGTTTATTTGCACTAACACAGAATTAGTGTTCCTAGAAGCTCTAAACTATTGATTATGTACATTGAACCTCTAATATAACTTAATCTGCAAAAAAGCTCTAACACATGAAAATCGGTCTTCTGCATTGCAAAAAACATTTCATTTCATGAGAAAGAAGCATCTTTCATGTGGCAAGATTTACTCTTAACATTGCATAAACCCTCTTTTTCTCACTGAGAAAGCAGCTTTTCATTACAGGTGGGCTTGCAATATCTTAATTTGCACTAACACAGCATTAGTGCTGCTAGAAGCTCTAAACGTGTGAATCTGTTAATTTTAGTTCTTACATAACTTGATCTGCTGCAAAAGCTCTAACACTAAAATCTGTCTTCTGCATTGCAAATATAATTTTAATTGATAAGAAAGGAGTATCTTTCATGTACTAGAGATTCACTCTTAATATTGGATTAACCAACTTTCTCTCACTAAGAAAGCAGCTTTTCAGCATCTGTGGCTTGCAATCTCTTAATTTGCTTATTTAAACTAACACGGCATTAGTATTCCTAGAAGCTCTAAACTATTGATTATGTGCATTGAAGCTCTAATATAACTTAATCTGCAAAAAAGCTCTAACACACGAAAATCTGTCTTCTGCATTGCAAAAAAACATTTCATTTCATGAGAAAGAAGCATCTTTCATGTGGCAAGATTTACTCTTAACATTGCATAAACCCTCTTTTTCTCACTGAGAAAGCAGCTTTTCATTTCAGGTGGGCTTGCAATCTCTTAATGTGCTTATTGGCACTAACACAGCATTAGTGTTGCTAGAAGCTCTAAACTAGTTATTTTGTGCATTACGCTCTAGAAGAAAGAAGCTTTTCAGCATATGTGGCTTAAAATCTCTTATTTTCTTATTTGCACTAATCCAGAATTAGTGTTCCTTGAAGCTCTAAACTATTGATTATGTTCATTGAAGCTCTAACATAACTCTGCAAAAAAGCTCTAACACATGAAAATCTGTCTTCTGCATTTCAAATTACAATTCATTTACATGAGAAAGAAGCATCTTTCATGTGGCAGAGATTTCACACTTAACTATTGCATTAACCAACTTTCTCTCACTGAGAAAGCCACTTTTCAGCATCTGTGGCTTGCAATCTCTTAATTTGCTTATTGGCACTAACACAGCATTAGTGTTCCTAGAAAGCTCTAAACTATTGATTATGTGTATTGAAGCTCTAACATAACTTAATTGCAAAAAAGCTCTAACACACGAAAATCTGTCTTCTGCATTGCAAATTACAATTCATTACATGAGAAAGAAGCATAATTCATGTACTTGAGCTCCGCTCTTAATATTGCAATAACCAAACTCTCTCACTGAGATAGAAGCTTTTTTTTGCATATGTGGGCTTACAATCTCTTCATTTGTTTATTTGCACTAACACAGAATTAGTGTTCCTAGAAGCTCTAAACTTTTGATTATGTACATTGAACCTCTAATATAACTTAATCTGCAAAAAAGCTCTAACACATGAAAATCGGTCTTCTGCATTGCAAAAAACATTTCATTTCATGAGAAAGAAGCATCTTTCATGTGGCAAGATTTACTCTTAACATTGCATAAACCCTCTTTTTCTCACTGAGAAAGCAGCTTTTCATTACAGGTGGGCTTGCAATATCTTAATTTGCACTAACACAGCATTAGTGCTGCTAGAAGCTCTAAACGTGTGAATCTGTTAATTTTAGTTCTTACATAACTTGATCTGCTGCAAAAGCTCTAACACTTTAAAATCTGTCTTCTGCATTGCAAATATAATTTTAATTCATAAGAAAGAAGCATCTTTCATGTACTAGAGGTTCACTCTTAATATTGGATTAACCAACTTTCTCTCACTAAGAAAGCAGCTTTTCAGCATCTGTGGGCTTGCAATCTCTTAATTTTATTATTTGCACTAAGACAGCATTAGTGTTCATAGAAGCTCTAAACTATTGATTATGTGCATTGAAGCTCTAAGATAACTTAATCTGCAAAAAAGCTCTAACACATGAAAATCTGTCTTCTGCATTGCAAAAAACATTTCATTTCATGAGAAAGAAGCATCTTTTATGTGGCATGATTTACTCTTAACATTGCATAAACCCTCTTTTTCTCACTGAGAAAGCAGCTTTTCATTACAGGTGGGCTTGCAATCTCTTAATGTGCTTATTGGCACTAACACAGCATTAGTGTTGCTAGAAGCTCTAAACTAGTTATTCTGTGCATTAAGCTCTAGAAGAACGAAGCTTTTCAGCATATGTGGCCTTAAAATCTCTTCATTTTCGTATTTGCACTAACCCAGAATTAGTGTTCCTTGAAGCTCTAAACTATTGATTATATTCATTGAAGCTCTAACATAACTCTGCAAAAAAGCTCTAACACATGAAAATCTGTCTTCTGCATTTCAAATTACAATTCATTACATGAGAAAGAAGCATCTTTCATGTAATAGAGATTCACACTTACTATTGGATTAACCAACTTTCTCTCACTAAAAAGCCACTTTTCAGCATCTGTGGCTTGCAATCTCTTAATTTGCTTATTTAAACTAACACAGCATTAGTATTCCTAGAAGCTCTAAACTATTGATTATGTGCATTGAAGCTCTAATATAACTTAATCTGCAAAAAAGCTCTAACACACGAAAATCTGTCTTCTGCATTGCAAATTACAATTCATTACATGAGAAAGAAGCATAATTCATGTACTTGAGCTCCGCTCTTAATATTGCAATAACCAAACTCTCTCACTGAGATAGAAGCTTTTTTTGCATATGTGGGCTTACAATCTCTTCATTTGTTTATTTGCACTAACACAGAATTAGTGTTCCTAGAAGCTCTAAACTTTTGATTATGTACATTGAACCTCTAATATAACTTAATCTGCAAAAAAGCTCTAACACATGAAAATCGGTCTTCTGCATTGCAAAAAACATTTCATTTCATGAGAAAGAAGCATCTTTCATGTGGCAAGATTTACTCTTAACATTGCATAAACCCTCTTTTTCTCACTGAGAAAGCAGCTTTTCATTACAGGTGGGCTTGCAATATCTTAATTTGCACTAACACAGCATTAGTGCTGCTAGAAGCTCTAAACGTGTGAATCTGTTAATTTTAGTTCTTACATAACTTGATCTGCTGCAAAAGCTCTAACACTTTAAAATCTGTCTTCTGCATTGCAAATATAATTTTAATTCATAAGAAAGAAGCATCTTTCATGTACTAGAGGTTCACTCTTAATATTGGATTAACCAACTTTCTCTCACTAAGAAAGCAGCTTTTCAGCATCTGTGGGCTTGCAATCTCTTAATTTTATTATTTGCACTAACACAGCATTAGTGTTCATAGAAGCTCTAAACTATTGATTATGTTCATTGAAGCTCTAACATAACTCTGCAAAAAAGCTCTAACACATGAAAATCTGTCTTCTGCATTGCAAAAAACATTTCATTTCATGAGAAAGAAGCATCTTTCATGTGGCATGATTTACTCTTAACATTGCATAAACCCTCTTTTTCTCACTGAGAAAGCAGCTTTTCATTACAGGTGGGCTTGCAATCTCTTAATGTGCTTTTTGGCACTAACACAGCATTCGTGTTGCTAGAAGCTCTAAACTAGTTATTCTGTGCATTAAGCTCTAGAAGAAAGAAGCTTTTCAGCATATGTGGGCTTAAAATCTCTTAATTTTCTTATTTGCACTAATCCAGAATTAGTGTTCCTAGAAGCTCTAAACTATTGATTATGTTCATTGAAGCTCTAAAATAACTCTGCAAAAAAGCTCTAACACGTGAAAATCTGTTTTTTGCATTGCAAATAACATTTCATTTCAAGAGAAAAAGCATCTTTAAAGTACATAAGCTTTACTCTTATAATTGCATTAACCGACTTATCTAACTGAGAAAGAAGCTTTTCAGCATATGTGGCTTAAAATCTCTTAATTTGCTAATTTGCACTAACACAGAATTAGTGATCCTAGAAGCTCTCAACTAGTGATTATGTTGTATTGAAGCTTTAACATAACTTGATCTGCTGCAAAAGCTCTAACACTTTAAAATCTGTCTTCTGCATTGCAAATATAATTTTAATTCATAAGAAAGAAGCATCTTTCATGTACTAGAGGTTCACTCTTAATATTGGATTAACCAACTTTCTCTCACTAAGAAAGCAACTTTTCAGCATCTGTGGGCTTGCAATCTCTAAATTTTCTTATTTGCACTAACACAGCATTAGTGTTCATAGAAGCTCTAAACTATTGATTATGTTCATTGAAGCTCTAACATAACTCTGCAAAAAAGCTCTAACACATGAAAATCTGTCTTCTGCATTGCAAAAAACATTTCATTTCATGAGAAAGAAGCATCTTTCATGTGGCATGATTTACTCTTAACATTGCATAAACCCTCTTTTTCTCACTGAGAAAGCAGCTTTTCTTTACAGGTGGGCTTGCAATCTCTTAATGTGCTTTTTGGCACTAACACAGCATTCGTGTTGCTAGAAGCTCTAAACTAGTTATTCTGTGCATTAAGCTCTAGAAGAAAGAAGCTTTTCAGCATATGTGGGCTTAAAATCTCTTAATTTTCTTATTTGCACTAATCCAGAATTAGTGTTCCTAGAAGCTCTAAACTATTGATTATGTTCATTGAAGCTCTAAAATAACTCTGCAAAAAAGCTCTAACACGTGAAAATCTGTTTTTTGCATTGCAAATAACATTTCATTTCAAGAGAAAAAGCATCTTTAAAGTACATAAGCTTTACTCTTATAATTGCATTAACCGACTTATCTAACTGAGAAAGAAGCTTTTCAGCATATGTGGGCTTAAAATCTCTTAATTTGCTTATTTGCACTAACACAGAATTAGTGCTCCTAGAAGCTCTCAACTAGTGATTATGTTGTATTGAAGCTTTAACATAACTTAATCTGCAAAAAAGCTCTAACACATGAAAATCTGTCTTCTGCATTGCAAATATAATTTTAATTCATAAGAAAGAAGCATCTTTCATGTACTAGAGATTCACACTTACTATTGGATTAACCAACTTTCTCTCACTAAGAAAGCAGCTTTTTAGCATCTGTGGGCTTACAATCTCTTAATTTGCTTATTGGCACTAACACAGCTTTAGTGCTACTAGAAGCTCTAAACTAGTTATTCTGTGCATTAAGCTCTAGAAGAAAGAAGCTTTTCAGCATATGTGGGCTTAAAATCTCTTCATTTTCTTATTTGCACTAACCCAGAGTTAGTGTTCATAGAAGCTCTAAACTATTGATTATGTTCATTGAAGCTCTAACAAAACTCTGCAAAAAAAGCTCTAACACATGAAAATCTGTTTTTTGCATTGCAAATAACATTTCATTTCAAGAGAAAAAGCATCTTTAAAGTACTTGAGCTTTACTCTTACAATTGCATTAACCGACTTATCTAACTGAGAAAGAAGCTTTTCAGCATATGTGGGCTTAAAATCTCTTAATTTGCTTATTTGCACTAACACAGCATTAGTGCTGCTAGAAGCTCTAAACTAGTGATTATGTGCATTTAAGCTCTAATATAACTTGCTCTGCAAAAAAGCTATAACACAATGATTTGCATTGCAAATAAATATGTACTCGAGATTCACTCATCATATTGGATTAACCAACTTTCTCTCATTAAGAAAGCAGCTTTTCAGCATCCGTGGGCTCTTCATTGGCACTAACATAGCAATAGTGTTTTTAGAAGCTCCAAACTAGTGATTCTGTGCATTGAAGCTCTAACATAACTTGCTCTGCAAAAAATATCTAACACAAGAAAATCTGTTTTCTGCATTGCAAATAACATTTCATTTCTTGACATGGAGCGTAAACTTTCCCTCCAGAAGTGCAAGTCACCCTTGGTTCTTTGACTCCTGAGAGGTGTGACCTCGACAGAAGATAAAGGCAATCACACCCTGCCCCAGTCTAGTTTCTTTTCTAGGTTTTGAGAAGATTGGTATGTTGAGCTAGAAGTCTTCTAAGGACAACCTAAGTTCGTGCAAGGCCTTGACTTTTCATTCTCCAAAGATGCTAGGATCTCAGCTGATGTCTCTTTTAGCTCTTCTTCAATTTCCACTTGGGAAGAAACTCCCAATCACCTTCGAGTTAGAACATATTTGGAGTTCATCACTCTTCAAACCTGGAAGAACGTGATCACAAGTCCAAACCTTGAAACCACCAAGACTTTAATCCGAGAATGCATCCGAACACTCATCAACAACCAAGGCAATGCAAGTGCCGTACATTTATCTAAACAAACAGAGGTTTAAGCAGAGGTTTAAGCTGTTGAAAAACGGTGCTGATTGTTTCACTCAAAGGTTAAATGGCTCATTTTCCATAGCTTCATTTCCTGTTCTTCTAATGATTTCTTTCAACCACTTTGCTCCCCTTTTGTGTGTATGCATGAGCAGGGCCAGCCCAAGCCTTTATGGGGCCCTATGCAGAATTTTATTTGGGGTCCCCTCGGTGCCGCCAATATGACTGGTTATTGTCAAAGCTTGATTATTCACATACTATAAAATCTAACACACCCATTATAAGTTTTGTTTGTTGTAGCTGTGTTGCTTACATCATAACATTGTCTGCCTGTATGATTTTACCCTTCTGTGATTTTTAATTGCAACAGTTGCAAACTTACAACAGTGGTCAGGTGTTAGTTTTCACTTTAAAATTCAAAATCGTTGACCCTTAGGTTTCACAGACAGGGCTTACTAAGCCAGGATTAAGCCATAGTTCAATTAGGACATTTACGTGATTTTTATAACATGCCTTAGAAAAAAGCATTACTGGTGTTCATCTTAAGACAAAACAAAGGCACTGACATGTTTTAAGATCAGTCAGTGCAAGTTTCTTTCAGTTGAAATAGCTCAGATTTACATTTTAGTCTAGGACTAGGCTTAAGCCTTGTCTGTGAAACAAGAAACCGGGGGTTAAAGTATTAAGTGGCATACTTAATGTGCTGAAAAGTAGCTAAATAAACCAGCAGACAATGCATTTACAGAACAGAGTGTTATTTTATTAAGATAAATATTAATCAAAGTTGTACTTTTATTACTTTTTATAATAAATACTTGTCATACTTTTTATAATAAATATTAAACACAACAGAGAGCATCTATACAAATAAAACAACAACTCTAAATTTATCTTAAGGCTTAATGATATTGGAATATAATAGCAAATATGCAAAATGTAGGCTGAGGTAAATAATGTTACGCTGTTATCAGTTTATGAAACAGAAGCTTATTTTATTACAAAAATACATACCCAGGAAAGTCATTTTTACTGATCTGACCAGGGGTGCATTTCCCAAAATCATCTTTGGTCGCAAGTTCTGTTGTTACAAATAGAGTTCAATGGAAATAACAAACATTGTTAGCTAACAATGGTTTGGAGAAACGCACCTCTGATTGGTGCCACAAAACCCCCATGTTGAATTTGGCCCCCTCCACCCCCAAAAAGCGATAGATTTGAACCGTTTGGCTGGCGCTGAGCCAGAGAAAGATGAGCTCAGAAAAAAATAAAAAAGAAAGATGCGCCCAGTGCTTTTCATATTTAATAACTAACTGTTCAGTATTTTCAACTAAATACAGTTTATTTTAGGTTTCAGAGATTTAAATAAACTTCAGTTAAATAAAAAAAGACATTTACTTTGTTATATATGCTACACGCTGATTTCTATGGAAAGCGGCAATAATAATCCTTTCAATTAATGGACGACATGTTTTATTCCCATCAAATATATAATGTGTAGGTTACTATAAAGTTTGATCTGTTTTTTTCTCCCAGCTAAGTTACTTAATTAAGTAAGTTGACCACTTATTTTCATGTATTTCGGGAGAAATAGGTGAATTTACGTGATGTGAACCCGACATATCCATATGGCAGTATCCGGCGCATTTTATCAACATGGTCATTATTGTGCCTGCATGACACGTTGCTATGAAAATAATCCAATTATATGTATAGAATATTTATTTAATATTGCACTTTTGTATAATTACCACTGTCCATTGACATATATCACGAATATAAAATAAACTGTCATTTCATGTAGACTACTCTTGGGGGCCCTCAGCAGCTGCTTACTTCGCTTATGCCTTGGGCCGGCTCTGCGCGTGAGTGTATATTTATTTGTTTGTTTAGACTAGTTTTTGGTTGGTGTTTAGTTAATAAAACTCTTGTGCACAAATTACATGACTTTCTGATTCTGACTTCTAAATTAATGTCCCTTTACGATTCCGATTAAGTTACATGCCCTAATGCATTAATGCTGTAAGAATGTTATTTTCTGTGGCCACGAAAATATTGCTTAGAGTTGATGTGAAATTACACTAAATGTTTGCTGGACAAACAGATTGGATGATGACAATATTAATTCTGCTAGTTACTACTGGCAGCTGATATAAATAATTATTTATATACATTTCCCTTTTTAGCTAATTTGCTACACCTCATTAGCTTCCGATGCTGTTCTGTTCACTTGTACAGGTGAAAATGGATAACTGTCAGCTGGGGTAACATCTTTCCCGACAGGACACCGTTATATGTGCCCGTCTGTCACTGCTGTACGTCCACCTTAAATGGTAAATGTATTGAATGTGCTTTTCAGTGAATGTTATGATTTTTGCGTGAAAATATATTTTTTTATGTAATAACCATTGGTTTTAACTGGCAGAACGTTGTCCTCTCTGGGTGGACCAAACCTGTACAATTGTGTGTTCCTTAACATCCTGGGGTGGAAGTCCCTAGGTGACGTAGTTGGCTTCATTTGAAAAAGGTCAAGGTTTCTGTTTCTTTCGTTCCTTTTCTCAGTAAGTGTTATCACAATTAAAGTTTCTTACACTCAAATACCATCATAAATATACAGGAATCAAATACTTTTACTTAATTAAGTGTAATGTGGAACCGTTTTCTGAAGCATTGAATATGCAGAATTATCAATTCAGAAAAACTGTGTTGTCAAATTTAAGCTAATAAGCTAATCATTATTTCAAAACATTTATCTTTTTTTTAAAGGTCATATTTGCTAGAGGCTGATTCAAAATTTAGCAATTTCATTGTCCATACACTTACATTTAGAATGTTTAAGACATGAAATGTAGGTGAAAAGTTTGTAGGTTCCATTTCTTACTCTTCTTTTTCTAAGTTTCAAACTTCATAACGAGTCAACAAATGTAAAGCTTCACAGATCCAGATTCAGTACTGGCAATACACAATATAATTACGGAAAAACAAACAAACAGTAAAAACAGTAATATTGTGAAACATGATTACAATTTTAAATACATATTTTCTGTGGATTTATTTTAAAATGAAATGTATTCCTGTGATGCAAAGCTTAATTTTCTGCAAACTCTGGACTTCAATTGTCAGACGATCCTTTCAGAAATCATGCTGATTTGCTGCTCAATTATTATTGTTTCTCTGCAATTAATAATGATTCTTATTATCATCAATGCTAAAAGCCATTTTTGCTGCTTAATATTTTCTGGGAACTTCTTTCAGGATTCTTTGATGAATAGAAAGTTAAAAAGAACAGCATTTATTTGAAATAGAATAATTTGTAACTGCTTTTACTGTCACGTCTGATCAATTCAATGCATATTTGCTGAATACAAGCATAACATTTCACAATATTAGTGTTTTACTGTATTTTTTAGCACAAAAATGCAGCCTTGGTGATCAGAAGAGACTTGATTAAAACATTTACAATTTTAATGTTCCCAAACTTTTACCTCATATATGCATATATATATATATATATATATATATGCATATATCAATATTTTATTTGACATTTTACCATTTTTATTATTTTAAAATTTGTAGGAATACAAAATTTTATAAGCATTTTTATTGTGAACATGTTCAACATTTCTTCAAAAGAATATTGTTGTCTTTACCGTGATATATAATCTGTATCACAATCTGTCCCCTCTGACAAGGACCTTTTTTGTTCATGCATTTTTCCTGTATCCACCATATATCCTGATGTTGTGTCATGCTCAGTCCTCATGTCCAAATCAGAAGAACATAGAAAAAGGAGATCTTGGCTTTCCATTTGCATTGGATTGTCTGTTTTCATTTCTTTTTGTGTGGGTGCACAAGGCTGTTGGTTTATGTTCTGTCTCTCCAGTAGACTGACGTGAGATGTCGATAATTCTTGAACTTCACTTCCCAGTAACTTGGGTAGCAGAGGTTTACATACCTCCTCATCCAAATCATTCTCTGGTCCCAGAGCCCTCAAAGTGACAGAAAACAAGTTGATGTTCCCCGAGACATCCGCTACACCATCTTGATTCCCATTTAATTGTAACTCAGCAATTTTGACTTCAAGATTGCTGCTTCTATCTTCAGACATGTCTAATACAAATAGCTTTTTACAATCAAATTCATCATGATGGATTTGGTCCATGGCTACTTCTTTTGTATGGTAGATCCCTGACCTAGTATGGAGAGTCAAAATTGAAATTAAAGCCTTCTCTTCACTATTATTAGTTTCCCAACCACTGCTGTCAGTTACACAATCCATGTAGTTGCAGTTGCCTTCATCTTCTTCCTCATCCTCTGTATCTGCCTGTGAGAAAGACAGCAGGTGAATTTGCAATAAAAATATGTTTCATGGTTGCAGGGTAAATTATTATAACAAGTGATTGAGTGAATAGTCATTACTAACTGCAGTCAGATAATTTGCATATCAGATTCAGGCTGAAAAATAATTCACATAACATTAGAATCTTAAATTTCACAACACTTGAAACGTATTATTTAAATTAAACAAGCAATATGTATGTGCATTAATTTTCTCATATAAGACCTGGAAAAACAGCTCTTCTATACAACCCAGCAGATGTTTTTCCCCCCAAAAAATCTATTCTTAAAAACCAACTTGTCAGATAATTTTAGATGTCTCCCTGTTCAATGCACCAAGTACTATAATATTTTAAGCCTTACTATCATTCTCTCTCTCTCTCTCTCTATATATATATATATATATATATATATACACACACTCCACACATATATGGGTCATTCCACAAAATCGGCGCCTAAGAAATGATCAAACATAGATTTAATGTAACAACAAATACATTAGCAATTTAACAACATATTAATACGCATTATTTCACCAATATTACATAAAAAGCCAATTAAATATTACTTTAAATAATTTAAATATCATTTATGCTGATAAGGGTAAGGTTTTTGACCTGTCCCTCACTATGATTTTTTCAGCAGGACAGAAATCATGCATTGTCAATAATGTTACCGTTTTTATTATTTATTACATTTAATATAATTAATTTCTACAAGTAAAATAATTTCAAAATGTACAACATGTGCTTTTGTCATCAAACCTGTTACTGTCAGGCCTGTTACTTTTCAGGGTAACAGGGTCCTGTACCGTGAAGACGGATTTGCTGGCTAACTAGGTACGTTTTCGTTTAGTTCACACCAATCCTGGATTTTAGGTACCATGAAAGTGGCTTGGCTTTTAGCTGCGTTCATTGCCATAGTAACTTACACTCCACATCAGAGAGAAAGTAGGGCACCTTGTGGTCAAAAATGTGATTTATTGCCCCTCATAAAAATTCATGTTTTTGTCCTCCCTAGAGCATTGCAAGCCCGTCGGGACCCGATGGGGCCATGCTGAGTCCATTCGGGCCGGGCTCGTTTTTTTTTTTTTTTACAGATCGGGCTCGGATGTGCAAGAGAATGTGCAAATAGGTTGTACCGGGTATGTAAACATAGCAGCAGTGTGGATGATGGAGAATAATGGATGTGTATACAGTTTATTAAATTGAGTCCTGTGGATGTAATGATGTTATGAGACTGAGTTTAGGAGCCTGATGGCCTGAGGGAAGAAACTCCTCCTCAGTCTTTCAGTTTTTGCCATCATGCTCCTGAAGCGCTTGCCAGATGGCAGTAAACAGAAATGGTGGTTACCGGGGTGATTCGAGTCCTTGATGATTTTAGCAGCTCTGCTTTTGCAGCGTTTGAGGTAGATGTCCTGCAGAGAGGGGAGAGTAGACCCTGAGATGCGCTCAGCTAAGCGCACGACTCTCTGTAGAGCTTTGCAGTCCTGGTTTGTGGCATTATTATACCACACTGAGATGCACTGAGTCAGAACACTTTCTATGGCCCCTGAATAGAAAGTTTTCAGGATAGCTGGTGAGACCCTGAATTTTCTCAGCTGTCGCAGATGGTACAGTCTTTGCCTGGCTTTCTTAACCTGAGTCTGAATGTGTGCAGTCCAAGTCAGGTCCTCGGAGATGTTTACACCGAGGTACTTGAAGCTGCTCACCCTCTCCACAGGGGTCCCACTGATCATAAGAGGAGTGTAGGGCTGCTGCTGTCTCTTCCTGAAGTCTACAATCAGCTCTTTGGTTTTGCTCACGTTCAGAGAGAGACAGTTGTCCTGGCACCATGATGTTTGTCTCTCCACCTCATGCAAGTATGCGGCCTCATCGTTGTTGGAAACGAGGCCCAGAACCACAGTATCATCAGCAAATTTGACAATAGAAGTGGAGCTGTGAGAGGACACACAGTCGTGTGTGTAGAGAGAGTAGAGCAGGGGGCTCAGGACACAGCCCTGTGGGGCTCCTACATTCAGAGTGATGGAGTTGGAGGTGAACTGGCCGACTTTCACCACTTGTGGTCTGGCGGTGAGGAAATCTTGAATCCAGTCACAGAGTGAAGTGTTTAGGCCGAGGTCTGAGAGTTTGACAGCTAGCTTGGTGGGGACTATAGTGTTGAAAGCTGAGCTATAGTCTATGAATAGCAGCCTGACATAGTTGCCATTTTTGCTGTCAATGTGAGTGAGGGAGGAGTGTAGTACCTGGGAGATGGCATCATCAGTAGACCTATTTGGCCGATAGGCAAACTGAAGAGGGTCCAGAGTAACAGGAATGGAGGAGCAAATGTGTTTCTTTAAGAGTCTCTCAAAAACCTTCATGACTGTCGATGTGAGGGCAACTGGACGATAGTCATTCAGGCAAGAGGGTTTACTGTTCTTAGGCACAGGGATTATGACAGATTTTTTAAATGAGGTGGGAACCACAGAGGTAGCAAGTGACTCATTAAAGATGGAAGCAAACAAACCAGCAAGCTGATCAGCACAGGACCTCAGAACGCGGCCAGTAATCCCATCAGGTCCTACTGCTTTCCTTACGTTCACTCTCTTTAGTTCCCTCCGAACGTCGTCCTCTGAAAAGGTGATAGCACAAACATCGCTGCACTGTCTGCTGCTTCCTGGCGCGCAGATCGGCAGAGTCGCGCCGCCGTTACATTCAAAGTGGCCGTAGAAGGTGTTTAGCTCTTCGGCCAGCAACGGATCTGCTCTCACCTCTGCGGAAGAGTTGTTTCCAGAGGAACAGATGGTCTTCAGTCCCTGCCACATGCGTCGAGAGTCATTGAGCTGGAAATGTGACTCAATTCTCTCCCTGTATCTGAGTTTAGCAGCTCTAACTGCCCGACGGAGAGCGTGACACGATGATTTGTATTCGCTCATGTTTCCCGACAAAAGACCAGCGTTGTATGCGGCAGTGCGATGGTTAACCGCATCACGGATTGATCTGTCCAACCACGGTTTCTGATTAGAAAATGTCCTTATTGTTACTGTTTCGGTGGCTTGGTTGGTTAGCGTGTTGATAAAGCTTACTGCTACATCCGTGAATTCGCTGACGTCAGATGAACTCGCCCGGAACATGTCCCAGTCGACGTCATCAAGAGACGCCTGTAGCATAGCTTCAGAGTGGGAGGACCAGCGCGTCACTTCCCTCTCCACCGGCGGTTTCTGAACGATCCTTTGTTTAAATTCCGGTGTGAGGAAGATGGCGGCGTGGTCTGATTTGCCAAAAGCCGGCAGGGAATGAGCTTTGTAGGCATTCTTAAACTGGGTGTAGCAATGATCCAGTGTATTCTGTCCTTTAGTTGGACAGGATATATGTTGTTGAAAGTTCGGCATGACCTTCCTGAGGTTGGCTTTGTTGAAGTCCCCCGTGATTATACATGCAGCGTCAGGGTTTGTATTGTAGGGTGTTTGTTGATGTAGCCGCTGAGCTCATCGTGGAGTTTGGACAAAGCCAAGCCAGTGTCTGCCTGAGGTGGAATGTAAACGGCAGTAACGATGATCGATGTAAACTCCCGGGGCAGATAGAATGGGCGGCAGATAATGGAGAGATATTCCAGATAAGGCGAGCAGGAATGCGACAGAATGGAGATATTCCTGGGGTCACACCATTTCTTGTTGATCATGAAACACACTCCACCACCTTTGTTTTTTCCGGCCTCGGCTGTTCTGTCCATCCGTAAAACAGAAAATGTATCAGACGGTGTTACAGCGGTATCCGGGACCGAGGGCGTGAGCCATGTTTCAGTCAAACAAAGGATGTTACAGTCCCTAATGTCCCATTGGAAACTTATCCTGGCTCTAAGATCATCCATCTTATTCTCCAAGGATTGGACATTAGCGAGCAGAATACTCGGTAGAGGAGGACTGTGAGCCCTTCTTCTCAGTCTGTTACGAATTCCAGCGCGTCTCCCGCTGTGTTTCTTTTGCCTCCCGGGATTATTGAGGCGGCCTTTGTTAACCTTGGTGTTCCGAAGTATCTCCAATGGCCACGCTGGATCCGTGGATAAAGTGTCCTGAAGCAGGTTAGTGCAGTGGTGTCCAATGTCCAAAAGTGTTCTTTTGTCGTATATAAATAGTGCAGACATGCGTGTACAAAGAGAAAGTAAAAATACGTAAAAAAGTATATAAAAGCACAAATTGAGCAGAGCCATCCCTAACGTCGACTGTACAATGCAGCGCCGGAAGCAGAAGCAGAAGCGGAAGCTCTTTATTCATATTGGTCAATATTTCCGCGAATTGATTGATTTAATAAAATATTGCATTAAATCCCCATCTTCATTTGAGACATTTATGTTATATTATTATTATATTGTATCAGGTATTACAAGATCGTTTCTTATTAAATATTAATAATTATTAAATTGATAACAAACAAACAAAAACGTGTCTTAGGCGAGACCGATGTTTATGACTTCCTGGCGACAACCTCCACCCCGGACGTCTGTCTGTCTTTTGGGACAGGTTTTTGATTTGAATTGTGAGCAGAATAAATTATATGTGTACATACAGTAAAAGATAAATGTATGTTTTTGTATTGAATGTATTGAATACAAAACAAGTTTGTTTAACAAGTTTAAAAAGTTTGAAATGTTTTAATGTTCCTGTTTAACAGTTTTATATTAAGCATACTGTAAATAAAGCGGTTAAATAAGCACATAGTATTATTTCAATTAATTCCAAAACAGTACGTTCTTCAGTAGTTCTTTGGGTGATTTCATAATAAAAGCATCTAAATTGTTAACAGACGATTATCTTTTATATTAAAGCTTACAAAAAAAAAAAATGCTAAGTAACGCATAGTTGTGTAAAACGCGAAACAAAATATCACGTTAATATGTTATCGATTCTTTTACACATATGTTCCATACTATCTATTTTAAGAGTGTATTGTTTATCGTTCATGCAGATTATGTTTTAACGTTGTTAAGCCAAATCAATGAGTTTATTATTTCTACACTTCAGACATGTAGAACGTATCAGCATTTAAGTGTAGGCTACTCGATATTGGTCAGGCTGACTCATATCCGACATGAAGGATCAGTGAATGAAACCACGACCACAAACATCATCAGGTTAAATGAACAAAAGATGCCTTCACACTGTTAACTTTATTTGAATGTTTCACTGATATAAAACGACCCTTAGTTGTTAGAAAAGAAGAGTGTATACTGATATCACAGCGAGATGACTTGAGGAGATGATATATCGGCTCTTTAAACCCGTTTGTTGAACTGAACTGTGGGAAAGAATTGATTCACAGAAATGAATCGGCTTTGCGTCACTAACAGATCTCACAAAAAAGGGTTTGTAAGGCGAAAGAAGCGTATACTTCTTAAAAAGTGTGGAAATGCAAGTCTTTTTATATAGGTTATATCGGAGTGATATCTGAGGTGTATGCCCGGTATTGTAGTTCGCTGACCTGAAAGGCAGCAATGTTTGAATGAGGTATTAGTTACGCATTTTCAATTTAACATCTTTGTAAAAACAATAACAAAAATAATTGTTAAAATATATTTATTTCTATAAACACTGATGTAGCACTTGGGTGGACAGGCCCACATTACTATGTCCTCTTACACATCAAAGGAACACTATAAGATTATTTTGTTTAACATTTGCGAGTCATAAATGGCAACCAACTCTAATAACGGCACCGGTCCGTCTGGAGGACCCCTTTTGCTAATCTCTGTAAAAGACACAGGAAGGGAGAGATTTATAGCGCCACATCCTTGAGCAAGCTAATAACTGACCTTTGCTCCCAGATCCACTTAGAAACAGAATTTCAGCGTTGTTCCTTTGACTGGCTTACATTAAATAAACAGAAGAAAGGAACTTTCTATTTGGAGATAGGACAGCGACTACAAACTCCAAGATCTCCTGAACATTAATGCATAACTCAATGATGCTATCAACAAGGAAGAGGGATTTACGATTTGAGAAAATCACCAGGCCTCCACAAGAAATTACTTCTTGACCCCTGGAAAGCCCTTTCTCCTCTGAAATGCCAGAGGAACCGTTTTGTTAATCTCCTGGAGCAGAACCAAACATACATAGAGGATTTCTAAAAGACAACTAGTTGCTGCTGCTATTAAAACAATATACTCAAGAGACAATATATATTAAGGTTGTATTTTATGTCTTGTATAAGCTTGCTGTGTAGTGGAACCTATGATTTTTCTTAACCTATGACATATTACTGTTCCCTGTAAAGTTATAACTAGTGTTTAGATTCATACAGATGGTCATGAGAAATATGAATCAGTGGTGCAACAGATTTGGTGATATTATAAATGGGTAAGCATGTAATAACACTTTACATAAGTATTAAACTTTTAGAATACTCAACATGGAAGATCACGGCGTAGAGTAGGTATGTCCAAAAGGAACAATATGGGTGGGGCTCCGCCCCACAAGAACAATCTGATTGGGACAGCCACCCGTGGGTGGACCCAAAATCGAGCTGTTTAAAAAGAACACTACAGCTTATGCTTTGGCTCTCACTCCCTGCTTGCTGATTTGCAAAGACTTGGGCTTTGGCTCACTGATTGCGCTTTGAAGCGCCCATGACCGTAACATCTGGTCCATAATATAACAACAATACCAATACTTAGTAAAACTCCTGAAGAAACCTTGAAAGCCTGAAACTACGTGGAAGGAAGAGAAGAACTTCAAGGGTCATCATGTCACAAAGGAACCAGGCAACCGCCAATGGCAGGAGGGGTTCCCTCAGTAACATCACGCAACGAGCCAATCAGCCGCCGGGATTCCCTCAGTCATCTGAAGGAAACACGCGGGAAGCTCTGCGGCCAACTCAACTGAAACCAAGTAGACCGAACAAATCTCTAACCTTACTGAACTGATGAATTGATCTGTATGCAGTAAAGATAGCAAAGTCTCTGCTTGTGATCTTCCTCTAGTTAAAGTTACGAGATAGCATGAGTGCTAGTTTTAAACTTTCTTCTAACATTAACCGCAAAACTCTGAATGTGTGTGTGTATGTTTAGGTGTTGTTTATGTGTTTTATTAAGTTTAGTCCATGTATTGTAGAATGACAGTTAGCAAATAAACCTTGTTTCATTTTTAAAGAATTATGTCTTGGGCTGTGTGATTTTCAGGCTTTAAACTACTTGCCAAAGATCGTGTTACCCAGCTCAAATTGGGATAAAGTCCTAAATTTATTTTGTCTTATCGTTGGCCACGAAGCAAGATAAATACAATTGTTAAAGATTTACTGATGTTAATGGTCGCTGGACGAGTCGTTAATACAGTACAAATCATAAGTTAAAGATTAATATCACTTCAATCAAAGCAATATTGAATAGCTTCTAGATTTATTACACTGAATACTGATGTTCTCAGAGAGAAGACCTTACCTTAATACAGTCATAGTAATGACATATACAGTCCAACAAACAAAACGTGACCCGCGTCAACCATAATCCTGATCGTCTGACTTAGTAAAATGTCAGTCACAATAGATCAAGAGGAGGATTTCTGTATTCTGTAAGCGTAATAGACATTTTTCTTAAATGATATATAAAGTTTTGCATTTCGTATTTCAATGATTTTTAGCCAATTCGCTTTGCGCAAAGATAATTCCTGTGTACATATTATGTTTGAATTCTTTCTATAACCTTTACAAAAGCGTGGAACATCATAGTTCTCAAAATATTGTTTGCATTACATCTAACAAATATGACAGAAGTGGAGAAACAAAGATGTTTACCACATGCACACATTGTAGATGTTGCTTTATTTGAGTCACAGAAGATGGCGATGGTGTCTGATAACATTCTTTAACCCTTTAACATTCCTGTAAAATTTGCCAAAAACGGCTAAAAAAGGCATACCCAAAGTAAATTGCATGCTGTTCTTGGGCCATTTGGATGATATGCATGATGTTGGTCTCATTTGAAAGGTGACACTCTGAGGTTTGTTTCTCAACAGTCAGAATCACTGTAAGTCTTACTGATATTGAGTAATAGCACTTTGAATACACACAAAAAAAGAAAAAAAGAATTCTGCCTGCATTTTTTTTGTAAATATAAGCCTGCAGATGACTATAGCTGGGAGGTATGAACTGGAAAATACATTGGGATCACAGAATGAAGCCTTACCAAGCCAAATTTACCATTTGATAAACAATATATTAGAAAATGTGTGTTTTACACATGTTTATCTAATTTTATGTCTAGACGCTTCCGAAAAAATTACACTTGCGAGAGTCCAAGTGACACTTTGTAACCAACGACACATACAATGCTTTTATTCTTGAATGCTTTAATGTACAGTCATCATTTTGGGCTCTAATGAAAGGTTACACTTAGAGCTATTCAATTTATCACCCAGATTCACTGTCAATAATTGCTGACACATAGTAACTGAAGCATAAACACATTATAGTGACATTTATTTATAGAATCCAAAATGTGTACATTTTTTAAATTACATATATATTTATAATTTATAATCTAAATATTTTTTTTTCTATATTTCTATTTCTGTACATGGTACATTATTAATTTTTTTTTTTTTTCTTATATTGGTGTTATATTGCATCCCTAATGTGTTATTCCTATGCATGTCTGTACTATCATGCATGTCTGCATTATGTCAACAAAAAGTGGTCTGATAAAGACACTGATTGTACATGCTGAGTTCATTGTATCTTAAAATGGTTTACATAGTTGAAATCACAAGAATCTCAGCTTTCCGTGGATATATGACATGATCAACTTTTTTTTTTTTTTATTACTTTTTTTTGGTGTGTCTGACAACTTCACCCTCTCACCACTAGGCGTCCCGCCGGCGGTACGCTGGAATCTTAAAGGGTTAACGTGTAATGTAGTGGTGTTGGAAAACATTCTGGGAAAAAACATCAAGGGAAATAATTTGAAATGGAGGTTTGTCAAAATAATAAAAAGTTCAGTCAAATGTTCAATAACTTTCTTAAACGAATAAGCAGTATGTACTCATCATGCTCACTTTCCCATACAAGGATTAGCATGAACTTGCAGAGGAGTCTTAAAACAAATACAGCCCAAAAAAACTAAATTTGAATCGTGTAATCTGCTATTTGAGCAAGATGACCAAATCCAGCGGTGTAATAAAAATAAAATGTTCAAATCCGCATTTAATAAACTTTCACAATTGTTTATGAAACAGATTTTTTTAAATTCTATCTGCATTATAAAAATGTTCTTGTCTTGCTATACTCTCTTTCTTAAGTGATTTTGTCTCTTGAATGTACGAAAGGTTATGAAACGAAAGTTTTACAAGAGTGTGGAAATTGTAACATGCTTAAACTTAAATGAATGTGCAGCTTTCAGTGCAATAGTTTGATTTGTTTCAGTTGTAATAGTTTTAAGGGTAAAACAGCAAGACTTAATTTTCGTGTTGATACTTCATGTGTTTGCACATCGTGGACAGACACAAAGTTGCACTAAAATAAATATCAAAGATAAAAGACTGCAAAGATAACAGCAAAGATATTTATTTATTTTAAACCACGTTAAGATAAGGCAGCTCTATATTATATAACTTGTAATGTTAGACTACAAGATTTTGACAAGTATCTTACCTAATGTTCGTTTCTGATATTTTTTGTTTTAGATGATGGTAATCATCACTTGCCTGCTTTTTATTTTCTAACTTGTAATGTTAGACTACAACATAGATTTTGACAGGTATCTTATGTCGGTGTTTTAACGTTTGTCGTAAGATAGTCATCTCTTTTTTTTGACAAGTAGCCTATCTTATAATTCTTACTTAACGGTCTGATTTTTATTTTGTTTTATATTACAGCGAGATGGTCAGCATTTTTAATTTTCTTTAACTTGTGACTATCTTTTTAATTGTTATGATATAAAAACACCCGTGTTGTTTGACGAACGTATCTAATGCTTTATTATTTATTTTCTAACTTGTAAAAAACTTGACCTTTTCCTTAATTTGTTTTAACAAACGCAAAACTCGTCTTGACTTTTTTTCGCTCTTTTCTGGAAAAACAGTCATTGCTTGTTGTACGTGTGTTTGATGCATTTTCTTGATATGTGTATGTTTGTGTGTGTGTGTGTGTGTGTGAAAAACTTAAATAAAAACTTCCCTTTATCCCCATTTAACAAAACATGCATTCCACAGGTTCACTGGGGTGGATAACCAGATGGCCATTTAGATGGGTGGGGGTGGACTAGGGATGGGCGATATCTTATTTGCGATATACCGTTGAAAATTCTCTTCACAATCAAATTGTCTCCTCGCAATATTAATGATAAGTCTAGTTGATGACGTAGTTTAATGCGTGACCGATTCACTGTTCACATGCGGAGTACAAACAAGCATGGCAGAAGGCGGCCGTGAGGTTGACGAGGAGCTTCTTGTTAAGCGAGGAGCTACCTCCACAATTTGGAACTGGTTTGGTTATAGAAAATCAGATGCGGAGTAAACTACTGTAATATGCAAGGCTTGCAGAAAAACGGTGGTTACAAAGAGTGGAAACACATCCAATCTGTTCCACCATCTTTAGCACAAACACAAACCAGAGTACGAAGAAAGTTTGAAGATACACGAGGCAACAACTACAAGTGGACCTAGGGGTAAGAAAATTCCCATCCAGACAAAAATTCCCAGCACATTTTCTAATTGCGTCCCTCATGATAAGAAACGTAAACGATGGAACAAATTGACGGAAGCAGTGGTGTTTTGTTTGGCAAAAGACATGTTCCACCAAACTGTCGAAAAAGAAGGATTCAAGTGAATGATCCATAAACTGGACCCAAGATACAACATGCCTTCAAGGAAGTACTTTTCCAAAACAGCCCTACCAGCAATGTATGAAGAGTGCCGTGGTAGGGTACAAACAGCATCGTCTATGGCGTGTTTTTATGCTTCAACTGCAGACATGTGGAGTAGCAGAGCGACTGAGCCGTACATCAGCCTTACTGTCCACTACATAACGAGTGACTGGAGTTTGAACAGCTGTTGCATCCAGACAAGTTTTTTCCCAGATGACCACACGGGTGAAAACATCGCGAGTGGCTTGAAGCAGTTTCTTCAAGAATGGAATTTAGACGAGGAGAAACAGGTGTGCTTAACAACGGACAGCAGGGCTCAATATAGTAAAAGCAGTCACTCTAAACATGTGGACAAGACTGTCTTGCTTTGGCCATTATCTACACATTGCTATTGGTAAGTTTACTCTTTCAGTGTCAGTTTATTTATGCATGCACACTGAGCAAACATGAGCTTAATATTTACGGTATTTGTTATGCATGTTTCTGCATTATTAATGTAACTATATGCAGTATTTTGAACAGTAATTCATTACATCAGCTAATATGTATATATTATGTGCATTTAATATTAAATAAAAAAAAATATATATACTTTTTTTGTTTAATCTATTTAAATTGTAACTGAACTTTAACTTTTTACTCTTTTTTTCCGTTTGTTTTTTATTGTTTCAATTTTATTCTTGTGCAAAAGAAACATAAATAAATGCATAAAAATAAACAAATCGTTTTGTTGATGTTTTGCAGAGAGAAGCATGAGGGATACCAGGATTGACAGAGCTGTGGGAGTCTGTAAGAAGATTGTCAGTGTTTTTTTTCGCACAGCTGGAAAAAGCAGCAAACACTCAAAGATGCTCAAGTAGAACTTGGCCTTCCGCCACACAAACTTGTGACTGAATCGGCAACATGATGGGGATCAAGACAGATGATTCAGCGGATACTTGAGCAAGAGAAGGCCATTACGCAAGTCCTGGCTGCTGACAGATCAACCAGGCATCTGGTGCCTACTTGGCAGGATATTGATGTCCTAGACTCTGTCAGTAAGGCACTTGCGCCTCTTCTTGATTGTACAAATGCCCTCTCTTCTGAAAACTATGTCACAGTGTCATGCTTGAAGCCTACTCTTCACCTATTCAACAGTGAGCTGCTGCAGGGGAAAGATGAAGACACAGATCTCACCAAGACAATTAAAAGTTCAATACTGGACTACATGAACACCAAATATGGCGACTCAGAGGTTCAGGAACTGATCAACATGGCAACAATTTTTGATCCACGCTAACGCACTCAGTATAGGAGTCAAGAAGAGATCCTGGTCATCAAAGCCAGAGTAGTCAGAGTGGAGGCATCCTATTCTGTCATGTCAAGTGATGCTGGCTCTGCTACCCCTGTAACATCAGCTGAATCAAAAAAAGAAACTCAGAGTGCATCTAAAAGGCAGAAGAAGAGTCTTGGAAGTTTTTTCAAGCAACCAGCTGCTGAGATGACCAGCCTTTCTGAAACAGAGAAAATTGAGGCTGAATTAAACAACTACCTTCATGGGCCACTTGCAGATGGTGAAAGCAATCCCCTTAAGTGGTGGACGATACACGAGGTGAATTTCCCTAACATCAGTCATTTGGCAAAAAAGTACTTGTGCATCCTCAAGTACACCCTCAGAAAGAGTGTTCAGCACTAAATGTAGTGACATGCCAAAGGTCTCTTCTGAAACCAGCTACAGTAAACATGTTGGTCTTTTTGACCAAAAATCTTAAGGTGTGAGCCCTGTTCTCTTTTTGAAAGCTACTGAATCACACTAGTATGTGTGTTATATAACTTGCACTACCAGACATGTTCTCGTCAGCCTAATTTCTACATTTTGCTTACAAATTAAGAGTATATCAGTGTTTACAGTTTAATTAAACTTTTATTTAAACTTAATTTATAGATTTTTTTATTTTATTTATGCTCTTGTGTTTTGCACCTTTGTAAACTATCTGAAGACATAGTTGGGATCGTTACTTTTTGATACAGTGTTTGCACTATTTTTACAATTTGTTCCATGGGACAAGAGTGTTTAAAAATTAAGTCAAGTCAAGTTGAGCTTTATTATCATTTAACTACCTTATTGGTGGTAGCATGCTCCACATACATTTTATATTTACATTCTAAGACTGTCACACTGAACTTCTTTACTTTATCAGGTTACTTTAACATATTTGTTACTTTAACATATTTGTTACTTTATCAGGATTTATTTGCAGTTGTACGCTGTTGTAATTTTGAAACACAACTGAAGGCATGGTTGGTGATTGTTACTTTTGCTGCTTGCCCCATGATAGAATAAATAAATATAGAATCTGTGTAATTTAAACTTGTAATTGATTTGAATTTTTATAGTGTAATTGTTGTTGTGGGATGTTTTTCAGCACAGTCACTGGAACACAACTTAAATATAACAATCTGCTATTTTACAGAAGAAAATAAGTTTTTATAATAATATATATAAATATTATCATCATTGGTATCGTTATCACAACAAATACCTGAAATTATCGTGATAAATGTTTTAGGCCATATCGCCCATCCCTAGGGTGGACACAAACAGGTGTCTTGTTTCTTGGTACGGCATCTAAATAACTCAAATTGAGTTATTTTATATGATTTATATTATTATTAATCCATTACACACAAATCCATTATTAATCCATTACAAGGTATTTTAGTTTAACAGCTATTATAAATCATTTATTTTAAAGGTGCACTGTGTAGTATTTACAATGATCTATTGACAGAAATGCAATATAATATACATAACTATGTTTTCAGAGGTTTATAAAGACCTTACTTAATGAACCGTTATGTTTTTATTACCTTAGATTGAGCAATTTCTATCTACATACACCAGGGACCCCTTACATGAAAGTCGCCACTATGTTTCTACAGTAGCCCTAAATGGACAAACTGTGTTTCGTCACTTTGTTGTTCTTGCGAATAAAACACTGACACAATGATGAACAAGTAGATTAATATTTGCAATAACATCGATTTATTGAATAATTAAGTAAATATAATTCCTTAATTTACCTCTGTAAAGAAATCTCATTGTTCTCTGCTGTCTTTACCGACGACATCTTTACCTGTGTCAGCCACCGTAGCTTCTCTAAAGGGAGGGGTGAGCGGGGGCCTGAGCCGTTGGATGCAATTAGCAACCTCACCACTAGATGCCGGTAAAATTTACACAATGCACCTTTAAGTGAATGTTAATATATACATATAGTATAAATAAGCTGTAGAATCAATATATAACACTTTAAAAATGACTGTTACCTTACATGTTCGAGTCTCTAGCACTGTATATTTCCAACGATATAAACTAACTTAATTTTCACTTGTGACTGCACTGATAAAACAAGATAATTTATTTTATTTGTCCTCTTTCATGAACAAGTACTTGTTTTCATTGTAAATGCATTTAAATTCATCACATTTTTCAATCTCTTAACCTTTAGCAAAACCTTTAACCAAGGCTCGTGATTAGATGTTCGCCAGTGATGTCACACATTCATGTGGACGTGCTCCACAAACTCAGTATCAAAGCCTGAGTTGACAAAGAAAGTTGATGATCAGCATCATGGTACCAACAAAGCCAGATTGGAGTGGTTTGGTTTTGTCAACTCGAAACTAATCCTGTAACTCTGAATTTGTTCATCTACCATGGTACAGGCCCCAGGTTTTGACATGGGTAACAGCGATGACATCGATTAGGTGTCATCCTGTATTTAATGATTGTCTGTGTAAAATGCAAACATATTTAAAGGTCACCCTGGGTGTAATTTTGAGCTAAGGCCTACATCCATTCAGTGGCATATGAGCATTTTAGTTGGTATTATTACTATTGTTGTTAATGACAGGGGTAGGATGTTCAGTCTCAATGAAACTAATTTTTTTTCAACAATCATTGTCAATAATGCATCCATGTGAATTAAATTACAAATTAAAGCTGCAAGCAGCGATGGAAGGGACCTCGGACCCGGCTCTTCCCCAACCGGTGGCTTCCGAAAGACAGGGAACGGTGAGCAATATGCATTTAAAAAAGGTAAATATAGAGGAATATGTCAAAGTCATTTATATGTGCCAAACCTGCTGTCCGCTGGTGGTGCTATGTCCATAACTGAACATTAACATGTAGATGTCTTCAGGTTAGCACATTTATCAAACATATGAAGTTTGGTGTAGATTGAAAATGGTATTTTTGAGTTAGTGTAAAGCCTGATACATCCTGTTGTCAACAGGTGGTGCTATGGTTACATCTGAATATTGGCCTTTAGATGTCTTCAGGCTAGGACTCTTACCAAATATGTGAAGTTTGGTGCAGATTGGACATTGAATGCTTAAGTTAGTGTAAAACAAGTAATTTCCTGTAGCCAGCAAGTGGCGCTATGTCTATAACTAAACATTGGCACGTAAATATCTTCAGGCCATGGCTCTTATCAAACGTGTGAAGTTTGGGGCAGATCGGACATTTTATGGCTGAGTAACAACAGCTTCTATTCCCATGGCGAGACATCGAATTTTGTCATGCCGCCATGGACACGCCCATTAGCGAAAACTCAAGCTCTTCGCAATTTAACATCACAAAAGCGTTTAGATTAGACTCAACTAAATATTATGTTGATGTCATTAAATCTCTAGGAGGAGTTAGTTACAGATTAAAACATATCACTTCCTGTTACCAGCAGGTGGCGCTATGAATTTATATGAATATGGTCACGTAGATCTCTTCAGGTCAGGAGTCTTATCAAACATGTGAAGGTTGGTGCAGATCAGACATTGCATGCCTGAGTTATAACAACTTCCTGTTTCTAGGCGAATCATCGAAATCTGACAGGACGCCACGCATACACCCTCCAATGAAAACTCTAGATCTTTGCAATTAGAATAACGTCACAAAGGGCTTTAGATTACAATGACCAATTTTGGTGTTCATCTGAATAAATCTCTGGGAGGAGTTCTTTAAAATATGACACCTGAAAAATGGCAAAAATTACACAAAATATGACGCGAAAATTCAAAATAACCTTCCTGTTGGGTTTTCTGATTTCATACCTGGAGACTTTTTTGTAGGTATTGTTATGTTACATGAGTGTACCGATTTTCGTACATGTACGTGAAATGTAGCTCGAGGCGCACTCCGCTGAATGTGTATAGGTAGCCATCGAGCCATTTTGCCACACCTAATTCTGAAACCCATATCAGACTTCAATTTTCACCAGTTCTGATGCGTGCAAAGTTTCCTGACTTTCCGAGCATGTTTAGGCCCTCAAAAATGCTATTAAGTGCGGAAAATAATAATAAATATAGCTGCAAGCAGCGATGGCGGGCCCAAGCCGAGTGCAAACGCCACCCCGGTGGCATCAGGAAAACTGTGCCCAATGGGCACATGCATTATAGTAAACTCTAGCAGTTTGGATTTAAGGGATACAGTAATGAAAGGGTTAATCCGAGCTATCAAGATATACAGACACACAACAAAATATAAAACTTTGTAATCCTTTTAATAAGGTTTCAGTTATTAGAATTAACTATATTAATTAACATGAACAATAATTATACAGCATTTATTAATGTTAGTCTCTATCAATCCTCTCTCTCTCACACACACACACACACACACACACACACACACACACACACACACACAAAAATAACAATATATAAAACTTTTCAATAAGGTTTTAGCTTTTAACATTATACGTTCAATAAGGTTTAATTTATTAGCAATAACTATATTAATTAACATGAACGATAATTATACAACATTTATTAATGTTAGTCTCTCTCTACCCCCCCCCCCCTCTCTCTCTCTCACACACACACACACACACACACACATAACAATATATGAAACTTTTGTAACAAACCGTTTTCAATAAGGTTTTAGCTTATAACATTATATAAGTTAAAATGAACAATAGTTTTTTATAGCGTTTATGAATCTTAGTTAATATTATGTTCAAAGTTGACTACTACATTATAAATAAAAAATGTGTTAATGTACTTTTGTTACTGTACCATGACCTAAAATAAAATAAAAAATACTTACACAAATACAGTAAAAATGTGTTGTTATTTTTAAATTAGCTAATGTTTAAAACAACATTATTGAACTATAGTTACAGCAGCAGTTCTCAATTCCAGCAAATTCAGCAATTCTAGCAAAATCACTAGCCCGCCGTCCCGGGGCTATTGTGTTTACCAGTCAGGCTACCAATAGGTATCACTGTCCTGCCCGACGGGCTACCTTAAATATAGGGCTCCCGCAGCTCCTTATAAACTCCTTAATTTAGTTGTATCAAATTTAAGGCCGTACAAAGTTGTAAATACGTTAAATGGTTTAAGAAAAGTCTTCATTTATAATTTCAAGAGGTCTTTCATTTTCAATCGTGAAAGGGCTAATTAAACTTCAAAAGGTAATGATGTCATTGAATAAATATGAGCGCTGATGTTTAAGTATCTCTGAAGGGAACCGACTGTCCTCAGAAATGTGTCGTTGGCATTTTCATTTCATCTTTTTAGTTCATGTTAGTTAATGCATTAATTAATGTTAACCAGAGATGACTTAATGTAAATTGCTGCTAACTCTGTTTATGATCTATACCTATTTTTTTACAAATATTTTAATGGCCTTATTGTAAATTGTTGCCAACAATTTTATGATACATAATCATAAAAAAATGTAATTGTCTATAAGCATTTGTGAAACAATTATATAAAACTATATTACCAATAAAATACATATTAACTTATTTTATGTATATGTTTCTTATTATGTTTAATTGAACTGAGCAGTAAAGGGTCAGATTTAAATTATTTCTTACACTATCTGTGAGACATTTTAGGAAACATAAAAGTTGTAATGACTATTTAAATGTCCATTTATAAATATTATTTAGACACATGATAATTTCTCAGTTTTAATAAATGCTTTATTAACATATTCCTGCTGTACAGTGCTCAGTGTAAATGAGTACACCCCCTTTGAAAAGTACAAATTTAAACAATATCCCAATGAACACAAAAACAATTTCCAAAATGTTGACAAGACTAAGTTTTATATAACATCTGTTTAACTTATAACATGAAAGTAAGGTTAATAATATAACTTAGAGCACAACATTTTCAGTTTTACTCAAATTAGGGTGATGCAAAAATGAGTACACCCCACAACAAAAACTACTAAATCTAGTACTTTGTATGGCCTCCATGATTTTTAATGACAGCACCAAGTCTTCTAGGCATGGAATGAACAAGTTGGCGACATTTTGCCAGATCTATCTTATTTTTAATCATACCTTTTTGCTTAATATGCTTTATGATTATATTATTAAAGAAAGAAAGAAAGAAAGAAAGAAAGAAAGAAAGAAAGAAAGAAAGAAAGAAAGAAAGAAAGAAAGAAAGAAAGAAAGAAAATAAAGATATATAACAGCTTGTCACTGGCTGGCTTTACCCTTAAGGACATATTTGAACTTTATTTACCCCAAAAAGCTTCATAGTTGTACATTGAGGTACATATTGGTACTCTTAAGGTTCTAATGTGCACCTTTTTGAGTATAAGTTACAAAGATGTCCTTATAAGGGTGCCATTGTTTACATATTTCAAAATACTGTAAAATCTCAGTTCAACATTATCTTTATTCTTATTTGAAGGGTTCTGATAAGATACATACGTACGTGTTAAAATAAAAGAAGTTACAAAAGAGTTACAAAAAATAAACTGAAAATAAGTGCATGTTTGTCCAGGCAGCTTTTTTTCTCTCCATATAATTAACATCAAAACTTGCTAATTATTCAACAAGAGCAATAGACAGACAGTCACTCAACATTGTGCAACACTATTCGGATACCACATGCCAACTTACGCTGCTTGACTTTTTCGTAAAAAAGGAGTGAAGAGTTTTTTGCCGCTTTGAACTCATCGCGACCTCTATGTATGTTGAATACAGCGCGGGACTGCGAGTGCCAGATAGGGCATGTCCAAACGCGACAAACTGAGTGACTGATTGCCATGGAAATGTAAACGTCATGTATAGACTATCTTGTCTTTTTGAAATTTAAACTTATGCATTTATATACATTGCTCCATTAAAACATCAACATGTTGCGAACACAACTGTCCAATGAAAAAGTGCGGGGGACACGTCCCCCGCATAATCTATGGCCCTGCTGGTCGCAAAGCAGCCGCAAAAAGAGGAAACGCATTGAACATTTACCTATATTTCAGAACAACATCCCTCTGTGCAGATACAGTTATGTCCCATTTATAACTTAAGGTTAAAGCCTTGTGATTTCCGTGATGCTGAGTGAATCCCAGAATCCAGTCATGACAATGAATTTACAATGCAGATGTCACATAAAACGCTCGGTTTGATGAATAAATAAAAAACAGAGCTGTCAAATCACTACATGGTCTAGTGTCTGTGATTATTAAAGCGAAAAAAACACTGCTATATAAAAATATAATCCGTTTGTTTTGCGTGTCTCTCTGTGAGTGAGAGGTGTTGTGTCGTGTACTAATGTTACTTACTCAAGTATACGCGCTTAACAGCACCTGCTGTCTCACTATCTGAGGACAAACACTGAGAGCCTCACTGACACTGAGAGAATAATTAATAATCCTTTCATCCTTTTATTTGAGAAAACCATTGTCAAATACACGCAAAGCACTTGACTACTACCCGTCTTCTTCTTCTGTGATTTGGCAGCTTTTCGACGCTTCAAATGTGCATTACTGCCCTCTTCAGTTCACTACTACCCGTCAAAATAAAAATACGCTTTTTAACTTGAAGAAATTGACAGAAATTACGATTGTACTATAATGTAGACTACTTCTAAAATAATAATAATAAATAGAAACATTTAAGGAATATAATTTCCCCCTCATTTTTATTTAGTAAATCTCTGTTGTGCAGCCCTTTACGAAAGCATGAAAAGGATAAAAGTTATTTTCATTTGATTACATTTTAAAGCATTATTTAAATTGTTAAAGCTTTATACATTCATTACCACCATTTTTGATAGTATATTTGTATTATGTCATAAAAATACAGAATCCAGAAAAATTAAGTCAAACCAGAATTTATGAATTGTTATGAATTATTAATGATGAATATAAGTTGTTAAACTAATATATAAATCAATGATGAAATCTACTTGAATGTTTTTGATGAATTAAATTTGAATAAACACATGCTTTGCAAAGCAAAAAACCCTCCTTTGATTGTTTAATACCGTATACCATGCAAAAAACCACCAACAACAACCAAAAATGACTGATTATTTTTTTCTGGTGATTAAAGATATGTATAAAAGTCTCTCTCTGTCTCCCTCTCTCTATCTGTCTCTCTCATTCTCTGTCTCTCTCTCCCTCAACCCTCCTCACTCCCTGTCACACTGAAAAGACAGACCGACCCCCACCCATTCTACCCATTCCACTTCAAACACACACAGTCATAGAAGAGAGAGTAGAGTGAGATCAAATGCCTGATAGTTTTTTAATTTTCTCTCATCCATAGAGTTTTGTAAAGTCATGAAACTAACCATACTTCCTCAGAATGACCTATTCCCTGCATGTAAAAAGATTTGAAGTTTTTGGAAACTGCACTTTAAAGATATAAGATATTTCTGCTATCTTTTTTTACGCTCACTTTAATAAACCACTATTTCAACACCGTTCAAGCTATCCACAAGCCTTTCGCAATTTAGCATCTTCAGTGTCTTGGCATCATGTTGACAAAGTTTGGTGTGAACTACTTGTTTCTTCTTGAAGGAGTATGAATTAGATTGCAGCTTGATTATTCAAGAAATTGACATTAAAACAAAAATAGCCGGCTTCCTGTCGGTCGTAGCTAATGAGTGTAAATTAGAAAGTTGTTTGGCTTGATTAGAACAATATATTTGGTGACTGTAGCTAAAACTAACCCCCCAAGTTTTGACAAAAGGTGGCGCTATAGAGTGCCTCCTCCACGCCCGTTTATGAGCTTTTGCCAGTGTCTATCTATAATTAATACTGATGTGTGTGTTGAGTTTTATGACATTCTAAACATCTTAAGTGCCTCAAAATCACCAGAAAAAAATATTGAGGTTTGACACGTTGCCATGGCAACAGTATTTTAGATATCAATATTCCCTTGACAGTTTTACATCGGCCGTGTTTTGACATTATTCTGATGAAGTTTGAAGCAAATTGGGTAAAAGTAAGATGGTGAATTCAAAGCATTTTGAAAATGACACACTTCCTGCTGCCAGTTGGTGGCGCTATAACTTTGACTCATAATTGTCACATCGATGCGATCGGCTTCATACACCGAACAAACCACTGAAGTGTGATCAAAATCAGACAATGTATGTGGACTTTATTAGACACTTCCTGTATCTCAATTCTCGCCATAACTTCATCGCCTCGCCACGGACAAACCGTTCGAGATATCAAAAATCCCTCCACATTTTAGCATCCCCAATGTCTTGAGATCACGTTCACCGAGTTTGTTGCTCGTCTGTTGAAAATCCTGGGAGGAGTATTTCAAATTCCAGAGCATGTGCTTTTTAAACAGCCCTGAATAGCTGACTTCCTGTTGGGCGGAGCCTATGACATGAGGTGCAAAAGTTGTTCGGCTCAATGTGATCTATATGTGTACCGAGTTTCATATGAATACGTGCAAATATGTGTAAGCTATACATCAAGTTTTCTGATGGTATTCCAGGGGGCGCCATAGAGCCTCTGTGTCCCGCCCGGGTCCCAGCCTCTACGGCGTCCTAACTGCCGCGGGTTCCAATGTGTGTGCACATTTTCAAGAGTTTTTGACCATGTTAAGCCCCCCAAAATTGCCCGGATAGTCAAAATATTTTTTTTTTTTAAATAAAGAATCCTAACGAAATTAATAGGGCCCTGCGCCTTTCTGGCTTGGGCCCTTATAAACAGAGCAGATTCAATAGGGTCCTCGCACCATCGGTGCTCGGTCCCTCACAAGAGCAGCAAGGTGACTGCAGGCCTTCACCCCAGTCTTGCAATGTTCAAGAAAGTCAAGATCTTGGTCTGGTTTCAGATCTGATCATCTTCCTTGCATAATTAATTGAACCAGATTTCAATTCAGATAACTTTGATACCAGAGTTTCCGAGTTGGGCGGGTCATAAACTTTAAACATGGTGGAGGGGACTACCATTGCTGCTGTTAATGCTGTTCTCACAAAAACTACATCCCTTTGTCTTGTCGCTAAAGTAGTGCATTTATAGGCTAGATATGAATGAATGATAAGTTAACTTTTGAGCTAATACTGTCAAAACACACAATATAGACTCAGTAGGTTATGTCTATAAAGTAAACAGTTGAGAGAAAAACAGATGCGTGCCTGTATACGTGAAGATCTTAAAAGGGACAGAACTAAACATGCAGCCGACTGTCATTAAAGGGATAGTTAACATTTTATTTCTGTCATTATTTACTCACTCACATGTTGTCCCAAACCTGCATTAATTTATTTAATGTGCTGAACACCTAAGAAAATATTTTGAAGAATGTGGGTAACCAAACAGTTGCTGGTCCACATTGACTTTGATAGAAGGAAAAAAACAATACTACGGAAGTCACTGTGGACCAGCAACTGTTTGTTTTTCTACATTCTTAAAAATAGCATGTATGTTCAGCAGAAGAAAGAAACTCGTTCAGGTTTAAAACTAATTTTGAGTGAGTAAATGATGGTATAAATATAAAATATATGACAAAAATCGACAGACAGATGACATACTTTTTATTCTTAAATGTTAAAACAACAAAGAGAAGCAAAATAACTCACTACTCTTGACTGAAAAAAAAAATTGTTACTTTAATAGGAATCAATCTATATAGTGTTTTCTCTTTATATTTGTTCATTCAATTTCTTGAATGCTCCTGCTAAATATGCCTATTGTACCTGCAAAGGGAACACTTTGTTTTATTTGTATATTATGTGTATTTGTAATGTGTATCTTTGTTCTTATTTTTTAATAACAAAGATAAAATGACAAATTTTTTCATCTTCGCCCACTTTGGCCTAAATATCCACCAGTCCTCACCCCCCAAAATTTGACTGTTTACTATTGTCATACAACTATGCTAAGTAAGTGCTAAACAATATAATACGATTTAAAATGGTAAAACTGTGCAGTATTATGTAAACAAATATGTGCAGTGTGCTGAAGAATGTCTCCTGTCATCCCTTTTACTATGGTCAGTCCTGTGACTGTGACGTTAAAACTGTCTCTGTCATTCATTTCATAATAATTGTAAAAAAAAATATTTCATACAGCCTTCCAAGCGTTTCCATTGTAACTTTAACTATATTTCATTTTGCAAAAAGCCCTATTTTTAATAATCCTCGTAAAAATATATTTTTTTCCTAATTGACATGGTCATTCTTAAAATTAGGATGTTTTTGGTCATCTGAATGACAAATATGAAAATATAAAAAAACTACCAAATATGCACCAATCTTAGAGAAAAGAGGGACTAAATTGCTGCTCATATATGTGGAAACTATCACACAGTTCTAATTGAACTATAGTATCCAGTAACGCTTGTATGGGTAATAGGGTTGTCAAAAATACCAACAAATGAGGTAGAAGAATAGTCATAAAATAATAAATTACATTCCATTTCTTGTCATTTTAAGGTGTCTTCATTTCATGGATATTTAAAAAATGCTGAATAAACTTATTGTATTTTTACATTTTTGCAAGTGGAAAAGGCGCCGATTTTGTGGAATGACCCATATATGTTTTGAAATGGGTATCATACAGACCTTGTTGACATAGTTTTCCTCATCTTCATTTTGCTTGCTTTCTGGACCTTCCTCTGCATTCAGTGGGTTGTTGTTTTTAGTGGGATGATTTTTAGACACACGGATTAACTGTGACTCAGTCAATGATTTACTCTCAGATAATGTCTGTTCAGGATAGTACACTTCAGGGATGTTACTCTGAATGAGGGGAAAAAAGCAATACAGAGAGATACATGAGACTTAGTCAAAATTATGACTCTTGCTCCAACTCTACTAATAAAAGTTGCACTTGGATGGGTATATGATTTTCATTATGTACACTGCATTTGCTCACATAATATTTTAACAGTTTGTGTTAGAAAGAGTGTAATCAGACTTTAGCCACTAATATGTTCTAACTGAAATTATGCAAAAATGTTGGGGATATCAAAACATCTCCCATGTCTATAAAAAAATAAAACACTTAGGACTCCAGAGGAGACTTTAAAGTGGACTTGTCCCTGCTACTATCAGTATGACTAACTTGACAACTGTGATGACGTCATGGATATATGTGAAAGTGAAAGAGCAATATTATTATTATCTTGCTAATCTACTGGTCATCTTGCATCCATGTCATGTTTGTTTCACAACAGAGAGACAATGACATGTGTAGCAAGTCATAATGTAATAACTGCACATAATGTAAAAACTGCACATAATGTAAAAAGTATTACATTATTGTTGTTATAAAATGTTCATAATGTAATCATTTTCTCAAAACGCAATCAAATCTTGAGCTCCTAACGTAATAACAATTATTACATTATGAGAAATGTATTACATAATGTAACCAAACTCACAAAAATAGTCATAATTCGAATAGGCTTTTTTAAAATAAAAACATAAGAGCTTTCAAAATTACACCGTACTGTATGTTTCATCATCCATTGCTCAATTTCCATGCCCTTTTACATTAATAATCCAAAGGGTGGAGGACAGTACCAACTACCGTAACGATGCTCTCATTGTTTTTATTCAAGTATCAAAATATTTTGGGTTCCAGAACTCTGATGTTGTTAGGACACAGAGAAAGGAGAAAAAAACACCTTAAAATATGAATATTAATTATAAATAGTATAAAAGTAAAAAGTATAATCGGTGTAGGTATAGTAAGAAGACTTGTTAAATATAATTATAATAAACAGCTACAGTAATAGTATTATAGTGAAGAATCAGCAAAAGAATAAGATAAAACGTTTCTTTTTGTGTTATGTGAAGCAAGGGCGTAGGTTTGATTTTGACACTGGTGGAGAAATAAAGCAGCCCAGTATAAGGGACATATAGGCCCCCTTCCTATTTTGCATTTGTCACACTTAAAAGATTCAGATCATCAAACAAATTTTTATATAACACATAAGATAACATATAAGACATATAACATATAAGATAATGCAATAAATACAAAACGCAGTTTTTAAATGATGATTTCATTTATTAAGGGAAAAAAGCAGTCCAAACCTACCTGGCCCTATGTGAAATATTAATTGCCCCCTCCTGTTAAATCATGAAAGAACTGTGATTAACCACATTATTTTAGAAAGTTTTGTTAAATTGCACCAGCCACACCCAGACTTGATTACTGTTGAATCAAGAAATCACTTAAATAGAAACTGTCTGACAAAGTGAAGAATGCTTAAAGAGTAACACATCATGCCATGATTAAATAAATTCAAGAACATACGATAATCAAAATAGTTGACATTTATCAGTCTGGAAAAGGGTTATAAAGCCATTTCTAAGGCTTTAGGACTCCAGCGAACCACGGTCAGAGCCATTATCTTCAGCCATTCAGAGGTGGATTTTCTGGTGTGTTTTGGATCACTGTCCTGCTGCAGAACCCATGTTCATTTCAGTTTGAGGTCACGAACAGATGGCCGGACATTGTCCTTCAGGATTTTTTGGTAGACAGCAGAATTCATGCTTCCATTTATCAAGTCTTCCAGGTCCTGAAGCAGCAAACCAGCCCCAGACCATCACACTACTATCACCACCATATTTTACTGTTGGTATGATGTTCTTTTTCTGAAATGCTGTGTTACTTTTACGCCAGATGTATTTGGACACACACCTTCCAAAAAGTTCAACTTTTGTCTCGTCAGTCCACAGAGTATTTTCCCAAAAGTCTTGGGGATCATCAAGATGTTTTCTGGCAAAACTGAGACGAGCCTTTATGTTCTTTTTGCTCAGCAGCGGTTTTCGTCTTGGAACTCTGCCATTGCAAGCCATTTTTGCCCAGTCTCTTTCTTATGGTAGAGTCATGAACACTAACCTTAACTGAGGCAAGTGAGGCCCTGCAGTTCTTTAGATGTTGTTGTGGGGTCTTTTGTGACCTCTTGGATGAGTCGTCGCTGCGCTCTTGGGGTAATTTTGGTCGGTCGGCCACTCCTGGGAAGGTTCACCACTGTTCCATGTTTTTGCCATTTGTGGATAATGGCTCTCACTGTGGTTCGCGGGAGTCCCAAAGCTTTAGAAATGGCTTTATAACCTTTTCCAGACTAATAGATCTCAATTACTTTCTTTCTCATTTGTTCCTGAATTTCTTTGGATCTCAACATGATGTGCAGCTTTTTAGGATCTTTTGGTCTACTTCACTTTGTCAGGCAGGTCCTATTTAAGTGATTTCTTGATTGCGAACAGGTGTGGCAGTAATCAGACCGAACACTTTTTCACACAGGGCCATGTGGGTTTGGATTTTGTTTTCCCTTGATAAAAAATAAACATGTTGTGTTTACTTGTGTTATCTTTGATTAATATTTAAATTTGTTTGATGATCTGAAACATTAAAGTGTGACAAACATGCAAAAAAAAAAATCAGGAAGGGGGCTGACACTTATTCACACCACTGTGTATATGTGTATGTACTAGGGATGGGCATTTTAAGCAAAAGTAATATTCGATAATCGCTGGGTATTATTCGATTACTATTCGATAATCGCTCCCCTCCCACGCATGCACACACCCACCCACCCACGCGCACAAACACACGCGCACACACACAGAGAGAGAGGGGGAGAGAGACCATCCAGGCTTTCAATCTGTATGATAAACTGTTTAATTAATTAGAGAATAGTCTATCTTAACCCAAGAAAATGAATGGTTGTAAAGTATGAGTGCTGAAACATATTAATATAACTTAACCTAATAACGGCATTTATTAACAGAACAGTCCGTCGATTATCAACTGCTCATAAGGCTAGGCCATTTCTATTTTAAAAATGAACATGAACATTCATATTATTAAAAAGAAAATCTTAAATCTGATTAATGCATCAATGAATATTAAGCGTAAAACATATTGCGCGCTAAACAGAATATCATTCTATTACACCTGTATACTCTGCCAAAATAATAATAAGTGTGTCATCCAACCTGTCATTCTTCACATTTAACACGAAAAACAACACAAATATTTTGCATATAAATATAATATATCAACCAGTGGAATATTACGTTATTATTTCAGCAAAAAAACGAATAATTTGAATGCAGGGAGCTCGTCACGGCTTCATTAATGGGAAACAGGACGTGAAGGCGACAGAGAAGCGCTCTGTGGAGTGCATCGTTTTGTTAACTTTGGTTTATTATTTTGAGTTGTTTGGGATGCTGTAACAAACGGCCCTCTCACAATATATTGCTTAACATCTATTGATCACGCAATCAGCCTGCACGTATCAGAAGTTCCGTTCTCCAGCATGGTTAGCGCTCACACTATAGTGTGTGTGTGTGTATTGTGTACACACTATGTATGTGTTCCGCGCCTGAGTGCCGACAGTGCAGTTTGTGTGCAAGTACGGAACAGAAGATGCTCTAAAATAAATCTGTGCATCTGTACTTCAGTATATAAATTCAATATAGATGAACTATTGGCTAAAGTTACTTGTCAAGAGGGGTAGTTTGACATACTTCATGTATTTGCCCGTTCAGGCAGCTCGCGCGTGTCAGAGACGCGCGGCTGTCGTTGCTCGCGCTGTTCACACGGAACATAACACAACGCGCATGTACTGAAAGGAGTTGTCTTTCGCGCCTAAATGCTTTTTAATCGCTTACATTTTTAAACAAACAAGGCTTAAAAACACATGCAAATAATACAATTTAGTGACCACCTGCAGTGGCCCGATCTGGCAAGTGACAAATCCGAGCGTTCACGCCATCGGACAGTCTTTATTGTCAAGCCCTGGTACACCTTTAGAAAATAATCGCACAACCTAATCGATATTCTATAATTAAATAGAATATTTGAATATTCGAAAATCGTGACCCATCCCTAGTATGTACATATATATACTGTGTGTGTATATATATATATATATATATATATATATATATATATATATATTACATTATAAACATATTTACTGTTACTGTAATTTACTGATATTTATGACCCAGGCAACCTTACTATTCTCAGTAACAATTTATTAAATGTTCTAGGTTAAAAAGGTAAGATAACAAAAACTAATGATGTAAAAACAAATTACTAATGATAGAAAATGCAGAATACGGCAAATGCTGTACATGAATGTAGAAAAGGCTTACCAGTGATTTGGGAAGAGGGGTCTTGGGTTTACATATAGATCCAATGTAAACCAGACTCAAAGCAAGCACCAGCACACCTACACCCGACATTGTTGCTCCCAGTGACCAACTCATTAAATAGAGCTCTGTAGAAAGAGAAATGTACAAAACAATCAAAAACATTATATCCATGCAGTAGTTTTTTTCTCTCTCGTTTTTTTCTGGATAAGAGTCCATGGCAGGCCACAAATTGTCATTTGGCACACTGCCTGGGGTGGGTCTCAAATTTAGACAGAAGTAGTTTCTCATTAAAACCATACAGCACCACATACAGCTCTAAATTCCACTCTCAATCATTTTTTCCTGTCTGATGTTTTGCCTCATGAATGCTTAATAGTGTTTTGAATCTAATTCATGAGCTTGACAAGAGTATTTTACTCAGAATATCCATATGTAGAACACTTTAACAGAATTAAAGTTATCAACATATGTTTTTGATCACAATAAAGGCAGTATGACTTTGTGTCTCAATGAGAGCTTTGCAACTTGCATTTTTAATATTAACAACTCTGATAATACATCCTTTCTATTTTCAAATCCACGTTTTTTCCTAATTCTGCAGCTGATGTACTGTTTTTCACTTTGACAATTTTCTCTTCTGCCATATATAGCATCATAGTGCCGTTTAATTGTCATTTAAAAAAATAAAAATAATTATCGACTATCCGGGGCATTTGGGGGCCTTAACATGGTCAAAAACTCTTGAAAATTGGCACACATATTGGAATCTGCGGCCATTAGGACGCCGCAGAGGCTGGGACCCGGGCATGGCACAGGGAACACAGTCAGAAAACTTGATGTATAGCTCACACATGCACTTCATATGAAACTCGGTACACATATAGATCTCATTGAGCCGACCAAATTTCACGCTACATGTCATAGGAAGTCGGCTATTCAGGTCTGTGATAAAAATGCATGCTTTGGAATTTGATAAAATCCTCTGAGGATTACCAACCGATTGCCACCAAACTCGGTGACCATGATCTCAAGACATTGTGGATGCTAAATTGTAAAGGGATTTTTGATATCTCAAATGGTTTGCTCGGGGCGAAGCGATGAAGTTATGGCGAGAAATGAGAAACAGGAAATGCCTAACAACATCCACATACATTGTCTGATTTTGATCCAACTTCAGGGGTTTGTTCGTTGTATGATGCCGATCGCATATATGTGACTATTACGAGTAAAAGTTATAGCGCCACCAAATGGCAGCAGGAAATGTGTAATTTTCAAAATGCTTTGAATTCAGCACCTTATTTTTACTCGATTTGCTTCAAACTTCATCAGATTAATGTAAAAACACGGCCGATGTAAAACTGTTCAGGGGATATTGATATCCTAAATGCTGTTGCCATAACAATGTGTCAAACTTTGAGGCACATAACATGCTTAGAATTCCATCAAACTCAACACACATATCAGTATTAATGATAGATATACACTGGCAAAAGCTCATAAAAGGGCGTGGAAGAGGCACTCTATAGCGCCACCTTTTGACCAAACTTGGGGGGTAAGTTTTAGCTACAGTCACCAAACTTTGTACATACAGTGGGGCAAAAAAGTATTTAGTCAGCCACCAATTGTGCAAGTTCTCCCACTTAAAAAGATGAGAGAGGCCTGTAATTTTCATCATAGGTATACCTCAACTATGAGAGACAAAATAAGAAAAAAAAAATCCAGAAAATCACATTGTAGGATTTTTACAGAATTTATTTGCAAATTATGGTGGAAAATAAGTATTTGGTCAATAACAAAATTTAATCTCAATACTTTGTTATATACCCTTTGTTGGCAATGACAGAGGTCAAACGTTTTCTGTAAGTCTTCACAAGGTTTTCACACACTGTTGCTGGTATTTTGGCCCATTCCTCCATGCAGATCTCCTCTAGAGCAGTGATGTTTTGGGGCTGTCGCTGGGCAACACGGACTTTCAACTCCCTCCAAAGATTTTCTATGGGGTTGAGATCTGGAGACTAGCTAGGCCACTCCAGGACCTTGAAATGCTTCTTACGAAGCCACTCCTTCATTGGCGGTGTGTTTGGGATCATTGTCATGCTGAAAGACCCAGCCACGTTTCATCTTCAATGCCCTTGCTGATGGAAGGAGGTTTTCACTCAAAATCTCACGATACATGGCCCCATTCATTCTTTCCTTTACACAGATCAGTCGTCCTGGTCCCTTTGCAGAAAAACAGCCCCAAAGCATGATATTTCCACCCCCATGCTTCACAGTAGGTATGGTGTTCTTTGGATGCAACTCAGCATTCTTTCTCCTCCAAACACGACAAGTTGAGTTTTTACCAAAAAGTTCTATTTTGGTTTCATCTGACCATATGACATTCTCCCAATCCTCTTCTGGATCATCCAAATGCTCTCTAGCAAACGGGACGGGCCTGGACATGTACTGGCTTAAGCAGGGGGACACGTCTGGCACTGCAGGATTTGAGTCCCTGGCGGCGCAGTGTGTTACTGATGGTAGCCTTTGTTACTTTGGTCCCAGCTCTCTGCAGGTCATTCACTAGGTCCCCCCGTGTGGTTCTGGGATTTTTGCTCACAGTTCTTGTGATCATTTTGACCCCACAGGGTGAAATCTTGCGTGGAGCCCCAGATCGAGGGAGATTATCAGTGGTCTTGTATGTCTTCCATTTTCTAATAATTGCTCCCACAGTTGATTTCTTCACACCAAGCTGCTTACCTATTGCAGATTCAGTCTTCCCAGCCTGGTGCAGGTCTACAAATTTGTTTCTGGTGTCCTTTGACAGCTCTTTGGTCTTGGCCATAGTGGAGTTTGGAGTGTGACTGTTTGAGGTTGTGGACAGGTGTCTTTTATACTGATAATGAGTTCAAACAGATGCCATTAATACAGGTAACGAGTGGAGGACAGAGGAGCCTCTTAAAGAAGTTGCAGGTCTGTGAGAGCCAGCAATCTTGCTTGTTTGTAGGTGACCAAATACTTATTTTCCACCATAATTTGCAAATAAATTCTTTAAAAATCCTACAATGTGATTTTCTTTTCTTATTTTGTCTCTCATAGTTGAGGTATACCTATGATGAAAATTACTGGCCTCTCTCATCTTTTTAAGTGGGAGAACTTGCACAATTGGTGGCTGACTAAATACTTTTTTGCCCCACTGTATATTGTTCTCATCAAGCCGAACAACTTTCTAATTTAAAGTCACTAGCTATGAGTGTTCTCTGTGTGAGTAACAGCTGCAAAGATGCAACTGGCAATTGGTTTGTTTTAGTGCTGTCAAACGATTAATCGTGATTAATCCCATCCAAAATAAAAGTTGTTGTTGACATAATATATGTCTGTGTATATTTATTATGTATATATAAATACACACATACAGTATATATTTTGAAAATATATTTATTATATAGTATTATATAAATTATGAAAGACCGGAGTATCGATTATCTCTGACGTTAACGTTTCTGCTATCGCTACCGGAGAAATTAAGAAAACACATACATTTATTATTGCTATAAATACACATTATCTTGCAAATTCTATCCAACCAGAGTCACCAGCTGTTTTTATGTGCAATAATATTCAAACTTTTGTCTATGATGCATTTTTGCTATTCCCAATCCAGAGGTGAGATCACGCTCACGTGGATGAGTTTCAGCATGCGCAACATGAAAGCCCTTTTTATGATAGAAGAGAGAACTAACCATTAAAACATGCTTACACTTTAGGCCTGTGGCTGTTATATTAAACTAAGTTTATGTAATGTTTTTTTTTGGCTTCTAAGGATTATAGCCGCGTTTCTTCTAGCACAACTTCCTTCCCTTCACAGCGTTGTGCATTTGTTCCTCCCTGACCAAAACTTAAAGTGCACTTTGAGCTTCGGGTGCGTCGAAACTATCAAATACATATGTATTTGCATATGAAGTATGCAACTTCAGAAAAAAACATGCAAATAGAAAAAGCACCAGCAAATCAAGAAAACATTTTCATTTTGACAGCAGATGGGGCAAATGCTCACAACACAAACAAATACATATGTATTTGCATATGAAGTATGCAACTTCAGAAAAAACATGCAAATAGAAAAAGCACCAGCAAATCAAAAAAACATTTTCATTTTGACAGCAGATGGGGCAAATGCTCACAACACAAACAAATAAAGAAACACACTGTAAATGCTCACAACACAACCAAATACATTTTATTTGCAGCACGTTTCTTTTTTGGTTGTGTTGTGAGCATCTGCAGCGTGTGGGTTGTCAAATTGACGAAAGAGTTTTCTTAATTTGCAGGTGTTTTTTTTCTATTTGCAGCGCGTTTCTTTTTTGGTTGTGTTGTGAGCATTTGCAGCATGTGCGTTGTAAAATTGAGGAAGTTGTTTCCTTCATTTGCAGGTGTTTTTTCTATTTGCAGCACGTTGAGCTCTCTCGGCCACCGTAAAATACACACAAAACATAGTTTATACTTAAACACTTTTTAAATACTTAAACACAGTTCAGGTCTTAATTGTGTATCAATATTTTGTCTTAGTGACAGATTGGTGCTTCATCAATGTTAATCAAAGAACAAAACGCAGAGAAAATCACTCACAGCTCTTAATCTGAATAAAGTTATAAGCTTAAATAAGCATTAATCTATCAATACATACAGTGAAAACTATGCGGTGTTCATTTACATTTGATCACTTTTAGATTTATTTTGTAGCTATTACATATCTGAACATTAATGTTAGTAGACCTTCATGGACAAATGAAAGCACTTTTTGTTTTTCATTTCATCTGATTTATGGCATGACAAATGGTATATTTGTCAGTTTGTTTAACTTTTTTTCTTTGTTCATGTTCTTACTGTATCTTATATTATGTATATAAAACACTAAAAATGCCTGCACATTGGTGCATTTACAAAATTTATATTTTATATTAATTTAACATTTCAGAATATAAAGCAATGTTTATTCAGCTGCTAATCTATCATATAAATATATATTTCATACATGTATATATATATATATGTGTGTATGTGATGTATGTATGTATGTGATGTATGTATGTGTATATATGCATATATATATATATATATATATATATATATATATATACACAGTGCTCAGCGTAAATGAGTACACCCCCTTTTGAACAGTACAATTTTAAACAATATTTTAATAAACACAAAAACCATTTCCAAAATGTTGACAAGACATTTAATATAACATCTGCTTAACTTATAACATGAAAGTAAGGTTAATAATATAACTTAGATTACACATTTTTCAGTTTTACTCAAATTAGGGTGATGCAAAAATGAGTACACCCCACAACAAAAACTACTAAATCTAGTACTTTGTATAGCCTCCATGATTTTCAATGACAGCACCAAGTCTTCTAGGCATGGGATGAACAAGTTGGCGACATTTTGCCAGATCTATCTTTTTCCATTCTCCAAGAATGACCTTTTAGAGATTGGATGCTGGATGGAGAGTGATGCTCAACTTGTCTCTTCAGAATTCCCCATAGGTGTTCGATTGGGTTCAGATCAGGAGACATACTTGGCCACTGAATCACTTTCACCCTGTTCTTCTTCAGAAATCCAACAGTGGCCTTAGATGTGTGTTTAGGATCATTGTCATGTTGGAAAAGTGCACGACAACCAAGGGCACGGAGTTATGGTAGCATCTTCTCTTTCAGTATAGAGCAGTATATTTGTGAATTCATGATGCCATCAATGAAATGCAGCTCCCCGACACCAGCAGCACTCATGCAGCCCCACATAAGGACACTGCCACCACCATGTTTCACTGTAGGCACCATGCATTTTTCTTTGTATTCCTCACCTTTGCGACGCCATACAGTTTTGAAGCCAACAGTTCCAAAAACATTTATCTTGGTCTCATCACTCCAGAATATAGAGTCCCAGTAGTCTTCATCTTTGTCAGCATGGGCCCTGGCAAACTCTAGGCGGGCTTTTTTGTGCCTGGGCTTTAGGAGAGGCTTTTTTCGTGGACGGCAGCCATGCATGCCATTCCTCTGCAGTGTATGCTGTATTGTGTCACGGGAAACTTGCATGTCGATTTTCTTCAACCCTTCTCATCAGAAGATGCTGCTGACGAGGTGTTAACTTCCATGGACGACCTGGACGTCTCTGTGAGATGGTTGCAGTTCCATCTTTTTTAAATGTTTGTACCACTTTTGCTACAGTATTCTGACTGATAAGTAAAGCTTTGCTGATCTTCTTGTAGCCTTCACCTTTCTTGTGAAAATAAATTATTTTCTTTCTCAGGTCTTGTGACATTTCTCTTCCATGTGGTGCTATTGCTGACAGCATGAAATGGGAAGGGGTGTTCTTTAGGTAACACCCTTTTATAGTCAACTGTCACCTGTGTATTGAATTATTAGACTCACCTGTGGTTAAGTTCTTGTTAAATTCGAAATTTTTTGTCTAAAATTTTGCTTTGCTCCAGAGACTTTCAGTGGGGTGTACTCATTTTTGCATCACCCTAATTTGAGTAAAACTGAAAATTTTGTTCTCTAAGTTATATTATTAACCTTACTTTCATGTAATAAGTTAAACAGATGTTATATAAAACTTAGTCTTGTCAAAATTTTGGAAAATATTTTTGTGTTTATTGAGATATTGTTTAAAATGTTACTTTTCAAAGGGGGTGTACTCATTTACGCTGAGAACTGTATATATATATATATATATATAAATAACAAAAAGTACCGATAAAAATACAGTCAAAGTACCGGATCGATAAGCAGTATCGATAAGAGTAGTAATACCGTTGAAACCTTAACGATAACCATCCCTAATTAAAATACAGTATGAGCACAGACAGGTGTTTTTTTTTCCTCTTTAAATACCTTTTTTAGTGAAATTATTTGGTAGTCTGAGGTGGGATAGGGGCGCCAGATTTTTTTATAAGTTTAAGGGGGGGGGGTTGAGAAGCACTGCACTAGAGCAGTGGTTCTCAAAGTGTGGTACGCGTACCACTAGTGGTACGTGAGATTCCTCTAGTGGTACGCAGAGGAATCTCAGAATTAAATATAAATCAGGCCGCGTGTCCACCAAAGCGATTTTTTTTTATTGTTTTAAATGGGAGCGTCTTTTTCATGCTGAGCACTCGGGCGTTTTTTTTCTTGGCACCGAGAATTTAAGAATGTTAGCACTTATCACTGTCACTTTTTAGTCAGCTAACCAATCACAGTGGAGGAGGGGCGGGACTAATACCGTCACACCCTGCTTGTACTACGACTTAATAGCAATGGAGAAGTTAATATTGCTTGTCTCTGAGTATTTATGTCTTTACCAGATGGAATTGCCGCAGTACAATAATATTGTTATGAAAAATAATGCTTGGAGAAACATTTCATTCGCGATGCGTCTGCCATATTACTTTAGCGGATATTTCATATCATAGCAACCGCAGCGTCTTGAAAATACGCTGCCCTCTCAAGCGCTCACACCTGGGTGTTTTCAGCTGGCTTTGGTGGAAACGTGGCCTGATTGTTGTTACTTGCTACTACATATACAGCCTGTGTGTTTTTTTTATCAAGTACTTTTTTATTTAAAAGTGAAATAAAAACTGTACTGTGCTTGAAGATTAAATGAAAATGTATTGTAGCTGCTTAAAGTTAAATACAAACTAAGTTACTGTACTTAAATGTTAAGTAAGTGTAACAGATGTGTATGCCAATAAGGGCGGTGTGTAAACCTCACTCTCCTGACCTCAAAAAGAGGCGCTCTAGCGTCAGTATAGCCTTTGGCGTTCCTTGTTAGAGCGCCTGCCTCCCGCGCCGGAATCCCGGGTTCGAGACCTGCTCGGTGTGATGGTGTGGACCCGGGTGGGTTACATAAGTATGATTCATTTTCATTTAATCTTTATTTAAGTACAGTACAGTTTTTATTTCACTTTTAGGTACAATATATTTTAATTTAATAATTACGTTTTTTATTTACGTGGAAGTAAGCACGGTGCAGTGTTCATGTTCAAACTGTGTATTTACTATAGTTTAAGAGGCTGAGAATAATAAATATCTTTATAAGGATTAAAACTGACTCGTTTTTTTATTTTTTTTACTGTGTATGGTGCTACTGAAAGTGACGTGACATACTCGGAATTTGTGCTCTGCATTTAACCCATCCAAAGTGCACACACACACACACACACACACACCGTGAACACACACCCGGAGCAGTGGGCAGCCATTTATAATGCATTTTAATGTTGGTCATAATGGTGGTACTTGGAAAGCCAAATATTTTCTGAGGTGGTACTTGGTGTAAAAAGTTTGAGAACCACTGCACTAGAGCATCCCTTCATTCTGACACAGTGGAAGATCTGATAAGAATCAGTGTAGAGGGACCAAGTCTGGAAGATGTTGATGCTAGAGAGAGTGTGGCCAGCTGGTTTAGCCAAGGCCAAAGATCAAGAAGGCCAAACTACAGGAGTTGGCCATCCGAGGGGCATGTGAATGCAATGGAGGATAGTCCATAAGACACTGAGCCATGAGATGTTCGGTTTGACGCCCTTAAAACACTTAATTTATATTTCATTTATCTTGAGATGTTTTAAGTTAAAATCTCAGCTCAGTGAAGCACTTTAAGCACCAACACTTTTTCAGTAAGTTACCTTTCTTGTAGAATTGTGCTTCAAATAAAGAACTTTATGTTGACCAGAATTTTAGTTAATCGTTTACTAGTCAATATTGCCTATAGGAAAATTTGGGTGCACCTAAGAAAAAGTTATGCTCGAAGGTGACCGCAGATTCTAACGTGTGTGCCAAGAGTTTTTGACCATGTTAAGGCCCCCAAAAAGCTCCAGATAGTCAAACAAATAAAAAATTAAATATATAGCTGCAAGCAGCGATGGCGGGCCCAAGCCATCAGTGCAAACGCCACCCCGGTGGCATCAGGAAAACTGTGCCCAGCAGGTACATGCATTTACAGTAACCATTTGGCAGTCTGGTTTTAAGGGATACAACAATTAAAGGGTTAATCCAAACCATCAACTCTGTGAAACACACACGGAACAATATATCAATATTTTGTAACACTTTACAATTAGGTTTCCTTTTTTAACATTAACTATATTAATGTCCTCGCCAACAGCAGAAGCAACGAGTGTGCCTTCAGCACAGCTGGAAGAGTGAAGAAAGGATTATTATAATAATTGTTTGGTTAACTGAAATAATGGTTAATTGAATTACTTCTATATTATAATGAGCCTTTAATATTTAGGTTAGCCTATTCCGCGCTCAAGTGCAGACATGAAGTTTGCCGCAAAGCACCGGCAAAAGTAATGACTATAGATGTGTCATGGGAGAAAAACATAGTAAGGAGATATTTTAATTATTTATTTTTAAACTAGTGTTCTCTTTGTGAGTATCAGCTGCAAAGTTTTAGTGCTGTCAAACGATTAATAGTGATTAATGATTAATCCCATCCAAAATTAAATTTTGGGATTTTTTGACATAATATATGTCTGTGTATATTTATTATGTATATATAAATACACACATACAGTATATTTTTTGAAAATATATATATATATTATATATAATATCATATAGTATATATTTATATTATATATAAATCTATTTAATATTTAGACATTTTTTCTTAAAAATACAAATTAATGTGTGTGTATTTATATATACATAATATTCCATTCCACAACTCACTGATTCAAATTAACTGTTTAGAACGAGTCTTCAGTGAACTGAACTCACAAGAAAGAACCAGGAGATCTTGTGAGCGCGCAACTGATGCTGCGAAAAGTAAGTTACTAATGTCGAATTTTAGGATTAATTATAGTAATTTCAAATCATATTTAGGTCAAAACTGTCAGTTGTTTGTGAACTAAATCTGCGGTAAAGGGTGATCTATTTAAGCCCACTGAAATGCTTGAAATCACATACATCAACATCAGTGTCTCCATGTTTTAACTTAGGTCAGAAAAATGAAACATTAAAATTAACGTACACATATTAAATAAAATAACTAATGCACATTCATATTCCCTGCTGCTGTAACGTTAATTGCAAATGCTACACATTTAGCCCTATGTGACCTCTGTTTTTCTATTGTTTATCAACAGTAATGTTAGGCCTATACATTTTTATATTGTTTAGCTCAACTAGCCGAATAGACAGATATGAATGTTTATTCATAACCATACTGAAAATAAGTAAATATTGTTAGCTGATGTTATCTGTCTAAGTTAGCTAACAAGCTTTCTGGTGATAAGTTGAGGAAATGTTTTTATATAAAGTCCAAATATTTTTATTCAACCACCTAACTGTTAGATAGATTACATCTGAGGGAAAAAGAAAGGATGTGATGTTCAGAACATAACTAAAGTAATTATAAAATTGGGAAGTAATGCCCTCTGGGGGCATTTGGCCAGGGGTGTTTTTACACCACAGACAAGGTATGAAAAGAAAAAAATCATTATGAAAATATAATTATAATTTCCTTAAAATGTTCTTCCTAACTTCAGGCCTTATTCTCATGTCATATATAACTGTGACGTTCTGCAAAAAAGTTTTAAAACACTTTTTTCTTACTGGGGAAAATTAGATGGTCAACTCTGTTTTCTCTCAGGTACATCGCAGTGTAAGCTTCACAGCGAACATTACTACATCACTCTCCTCAACGTAGTCCATATCAACAACAAAATATATATCTTGACTCCAACAAAATATATATCTTGACTCCATATAGTGGTTATTTTGGGAAATTCCCAGGTATTTTGAGCAGTAGGACCATAAAAATATGTGCGAATATAACATTTTATTAAATAGTCTATATAAAATTGCAAAATAAATCTATCAGTACTTTTTTACTTTCACTGGAGTAAAATTGAAAAAGCAGTACTTTTAATTTTACTGGAGTAATATCGTATTATATGTATCTGTAATTTTAATAGAGATTGACCGATATATCGCTTTCCCGATATTTTTCCCGATATTTAAGCATTTTACCATAATCGGATATCGGTTTTGAAAAAAAAACGATAACCGATATATATATATTTTTTTTTATTAGTCACATACACAATTATACAGAGTATAACCAGCAGTGAAATGTGTTCTCTGCATTTGACCCATCCAAGTGCACACACACTTGGAGCAGTGGGCACTGTTCACTCAGGAGAAGCTCCAGCACGACCACCGCATGTAACTTTATACAAGATTCACTTGTTTGAAACACACTAAATTATATTAACATTTACTATAGAACCATTATTTCGCCAATAAACATCTAAACAAATACATCTCTATCGAAATTAATTATTTATTATCTCCGCAAGCGATCGCAGTTTGAGTATAGTTCTGTGTAAATGCATAACACATCATAACACATCGTGCCAGGTGAGGCTTGCGCAGCTGGTCTGTATAATAGAATATTGTTGAGAAATCAAAATAAATTAACATAACTGCACAAAGAAGAAACAGTGCGGTAAAAAGGCGGCAGTGATATATATATATATATATTAGTGGTGGGCATAGATTAATGGAATTAATCTAGATTAAAATGGCTCATTTGAATTCTGCCGAAGGCATTCAGAATGTGTGTGCTACCCAAATAATGACTAAAAGTAAGTCTTTGAGAACGGGTTTCTCAAGCCAGGTGGCGCATTAGACCAGGGGCTCATCTCCTGTTTCCAAAATGCATCACAAACTTTAATCTCTTCCCGTCCCAATCCCACGAAAAAACTGGGGGAAAATCCCGTTCCACTCCCGGAAGAATGACTCCCATTCCCTCCCACTCCCGTGTTTTTTTTTTTTTTTTTTTGCCCACCTTATTAGTTGAATAAAAACCCAAAATGTCGTTTTTTGTTATTATATTGAACTGAAAGCCATCTTATGTGAACTTGAGCGAGAAACTTCGAAACTCCGTCTTTGAAAAATATATCTATAGAGAGTGAAATGTCTAAAAAGTACAAATAGAAGACGTGTGTGTTAGCATGGATGATTTACATGAAATTTAATCTGTGCAACACTGTGCATGAGACCTAAAGCGCATCCTGTTTGCTTAAAACCGCAACGTTTGGTTGTTATTCTGAGTGCACACAAATAAACGTAGAGTCTTTACAGATTCGAAAGATGTATTAGGCTACTTTTATCTGTATGACCAAAAATGACGGAGATTGTAAGAGCAAGTGAGCGCACCGGAGCCTGTCCTGCAGCAAACGCGCTTCCACACAAACACTTCAATAGCGCACATTTCTCTAGGTTAACATCATATTGAGCGGCCATGTAAAGTTGCTACTACATACATCTTTCAGATGAAAAGCCATATTTGAGGTAGATGAATGATAGGTGAGCGTTTGGATGTCCTGCCCGATTGTATTACCACATAGACCAGCCGTTAACAATCTGTCCATCACGGACTGCGAGCCTCTAGTTCGAAGACTCGTTCTCGCCCCCTACAGTGCAATTCGGCTAGGTATACATCCGCGCTAAAATATCAGGGTGAAAGTCATCATAGCTTGCGTAGTATAGACCCAGCTCCCAACCCAACTTTGAGAATAGATTAACGGCGATATTTTTTTTATCGCCCGATAAGAGTCTCACGTTAATGCAGCACGTTAACGCCGATAACGGCCCACCACTAATATATATACTGTATATAGGCTATAACATATTTTTAAGCAACACAACAGAGTTAATTTTCCCCCCCTGAAAACCAATACGATTGCAAATTTGACATTGATTTTATGCAAGAGTTCAAATGAGTAGTTAATGTTAAGTGCTCTACAATTTCTGCTCGATTTGGTTAGCCTTACAAAAAAAAAAAATTCCAAACAAAGATCACAGCAGAACAGTCGCACATCCCAGAGCAACACATTGATGCAATAACCCCTTTATAAATGTGTTTGTTTCTCTCTTGAATGAATTAGCCTTCGATCAAATCGTTTGAATAAATAACTCAATAACTCACTCATTAAGATATTTAAAAGTAGCTTACTGTATTTTCCCCTAAATTTCATATTTGTATATTTAAAAACAATTTTTTAAAACGCATAACATTATTTATGCAGTTGTAATTTTTTGAAAATGCATTCATGTTACACTTCAGTAGCCTATCATTGAACTGTGTAAATGCAAAAAATGCCATTGACTTCTGCTGCTTTCATTTCTTCTGCAGTGGAAAGAAACATTTTTGTTGAGGCTGATTTCATTTAATTCATAGTGTCTTATTATATGAACTGGAAATTATTAATACAATGTAGAATTATGAATTATTAAACAAAGGTTGACATTTCATAAGGTCAAGAAAAAAACTGCCCTTTATATATGGCCTTCATATATGTTGTTGTTTTGGCTAGTAGAAGTTATGAATGACTGGTAATTTAAAAATGTATTAGCCAAATTGGCTGATGAGTGAAAAAGTTCATTTCAAACTCTGTTGCAGACCCCTGGTATAAGTAGCATGTATGGGCAGGTCAAGGCAACAGGTTTAGTTAGCATTTCCTCGGGTGATGGGGGAGTATACCCACTTCCCCAGGCACCACTACACCACTGAATATAGCTAAATAGAATATTTAGAATATTTATTGTTAAAGGTATTTTACTTACTTCCTCTTGGCTCCTCTTTACTAGTGTATTCGCACTGCCAAGCAGATGGTTGAGTATTGTGGTTGGAATTGATTTGGGGAAGTACTTTAACACAGTACTGATTACCAGGCTGAAGATTCTGAAGGACATACTGTTTACTTGATGTAGAGATCTGGTTGGCCTATATGATTAACAAGACAACAGTAAAAGACTTTAGAATTTCAGCTGATGTGATGTTGAAAATATAGATTTCAACAATCAAGGAATGTGTAAGCATTCAGTAATCAACTGTAATTAAATTAAATGGAGTATTAAATCATATTTAATTATTTAATTGTTAAATTTGTTTGTAATATCTTAAAATCCAGATTAATATTTGTTATTTACAAAGTGATCTCAACCAGCCTATAGCAAATAATAAATGGTTAAAATCTCATGAAAACGGTAAAACACTAAATTAATTTGTAAATAAATAAATGCTGGAATAACACAGCAATTAAGGTGTAGTGACCAATGCTGACCATACAACTTATGCAGTCTGTACATACAGTATATGTTTGCATCTCAAAATACGTGTTCTGGGGTTTTATGACCCTTCAACTTTCACAAACCAATTTGCAATATCAAGCAGCAAAACAAGCTATTTTGTACAGCTAAAAATAGCTGGAAGCGAATGAGACCAGAAGCAAGACCCATAAAATTTACAAATGGCCATGCCCATTTTTATGGGAAAAATAAGGTGGATATACTTTATGTATAAACACAAGGATAACACAAATAAAATATTTTTATTCACTAATTTTAATCTACTAATGAGAGAAATTGCACAAAATGGAAAATATCTTTGTTGTCAGCTGATCCCCTTGAAGGACCCCTGAGATTTTCAGCTAATATTACAATATTTCAATAATTCTTACACGTCTTCTTTGTGTTGATAATACAGTAAGACATTATCCGATATTTCACAAATCCTTCAGATTGTTCAACTGACAAACTCTCTCCAATTCACATAATTTTCATTCATTCAATAATCCTCCTGAATTGTATTTTACTGTTACGGTGAAATTCCTTTGCTGAAAAGGTGTTATATCGATCACATGTTCAGCATGGAGTACTGCAAGGCTCGATGCTACGACCATTGCTTTTCTCCCTACTACTCTTGGGATTTTCACAGATGATACTCAATGCATAGTTGACCGCCACTTAGAAATCAGATGACTAGTAACTTCATACTAATAAATTCAGAATGAAAAAGAAATACTGGAACAAAAAATTCCACACATAATAATCTCGAATACTGTTTAACCTATGATGGATGTTCTGTTAAGTCTCTGTTGTCGATCAAGTCCCTGGGTCTGCTTTTGAAAGCAATTTGTTATTTAAAGCCACATTTCTAGCCATTTGCATAACTCTGTTTTTCCATGTGAAAATTTACAACTTATGAAAATATGTCAAATATGACATGTGTAAAATCCAGAAATGTTAATTCATGCATTTAAGACCTCAAGGCTAGATTAGTGTAATACGTTACTGGGTGGTTGCCCTGCAAGCTTAATAAACAAACTGCAGCAGCTAGAGTTATTACTAAAACCAGGAAATATGACTGTAATAGCCCGGTTCTGTCAACAATGAACTGGCTCCCTATTAAACATAGCTGGTTACTTATAAAATCTTAATTTATTTAGCTCCTCAGTACTGCTATAGCATTATAGTCCTTCAAGTGGAAGGATGATGCATGATGTTGCATATTAACCTTTACTTTAAATATTGGTACTTTTTTAAACACATCTGCCTCCACACTGAATCTATTTGATAATGCGCTTTTATGAATATGGCTGTTTAAATAATCTAATCAATGTATTTTTTAATGTATATATTAATCTATTGTTCAATAATCAAAAGGGCTTGATTTTACTCTTGATTTACATTTATAAAAATAATATTTAGTGTACATTTAAATAATATTAGTCCATTCTTTCTGTAAGTCAGAAAGCATCTTGAGATATAATGAAGCTCTACGGGGTATTCAGGTTGAAAGCCTCTTGAGGAAGACACCATATCGCTAGTCTCGCGTAACCAGACCTTCAGACTGACGGCAGAAGGTCTGGGAACCTTGGCCACTTTGAATGGTCAAGGCCCGCCCAAGAGGCCATATGACTGACAGGTGAAGCAACCAATCATGCTTTGTTCTGTGCTGCATCATGTTTACGAGTGTGGAAATGTCGCCACAATTACAGACCAGTGTGTAGAACTCTTGGACATATTTTAAAGAGTCTTATAAACAACTCTTTAAAAACTTTACATTTTTCAAATTTTGAAAATCCAGAGTTTAGTTGATCATAAGATCCATAAATGCTTGTCATCACAGTTGTAAACACGACAGCTTTCTTCCTTCGTGAGGGGGTTTGGCATCACGGCATCGTTTCCAGGCAGAACATTAAAGAACGCGACACACACATCTCCCAGAAATCCTGTATAATCTAACCAATTCAATGACAACTTCAAAACTCCTGAAGTGTTTCCAGCTAAGTGTGCCGTATGCATCAGATGTTCAGCCAGCGTTCTGTGGGCTTCATGTTTGAGGCTGAGAATACTATATCCCATGTTATGTCATCATCTAGTGTCAAAGGCTATATTCAGACTTCAGGCAAATTTGACTTTTTCTCAAATCAGATCTTTTCAGGCTGACTGTTCACACTATTAATTGCAAGTGATCAAGTCCAATTTGTCTGTCCAGACATAACCAACTTATCTGCATGGATTGCTTTGGTAACAATGTAGGCATACCCACATGTGTGACGAGACTTTCAAAACAGATCATTTTGATTTGCGAATCAAAGCCACAGAATGACAATCTCTAAAGTATCCATAACAACAGTGTGGACATTTATTTTCTGCATTAAATTAAAAGGTCATTAAACGTACTTAAGGCCACTGACAGACCAGTTGTATATCGATTCATGTTTCCTACTTGATAGAAAAGACAACTCCTTTCCCCACCTAATGCCGATGTCACATACCACAATCAAATATCACAATACGTTTGTTCACTTAGGCTAGAGGAGAACTGGTCCCCTGTAGGTCAGGGCAAAAAAAGATTATTTTATAATTAAAAGTTTTTTTTAAATTAAAGGAATAATCACTTTTTTTCCCTTTTATTTTTTACAGTAAACCTCTTTGATTAAAGGATAAATTAATATTTTATGCCTTCATTTAGTTACCAAATTTGGTTTAAAAAACAGACCCGTGGCTCTTTATTTCTTTTTATTAATTCACCATTTGTAAACTGTTGTTTACTGTTAATAAAAAAAAATATATAAATAGCATTTATATTCACTGAAGTTTAAAAAATATATAGAATCAATCCAATAATCGAATCAAATCGAATTGAGAGCTTGCAATTAAGAATTGAATCAAATCGGGAAACCTGAATCGATACCCAGCCCTAGTGCCCTGACTGAACCTGGTTTCTCTTTTTTTCCCCAATTTCTGTAACTTGATGTGTTCCTTATCGCTGTCGTCTCCTGGCTTGCTTAGTTATGCATGTTTATAGTGGCTCCCCAATACACAAAAATTATATAACATTCAAATATTTGTGGAGGCTGGCTTGTGGGAGAAGATTTCTGCCATTTTCTGTTCATCTCTGTGAAGCTGCTTTGACACAATCTGTTTTGTATGAAGCACTAATGAAATAAAGGTGGCTTGATTTAGCTAGTGTCCTGTGAAAAAAAAGGTAAATTACACTCATTATTACGACGGCGTTTTAGTGCCACATAAAAAATAAAAAAAATCTTATTTAAGTCGTAAATAAAAAAAATCTTAATTCTTATTTAAGATTACGAGATTAAAGTCGTAATATTTCGAGAATAAAGTCGAAACTACGAGAATAAAGTCGAAACTACGAGAAAAAAAGTCGAAATGTTACGAGAAAAAAGTCGAAACACTTCGAGAATAAAGTCGAAATGTTACGAGAATAAAGTCGAAACACTACGAGAATAAAGTCGAAATGTTACGAGAATAAAGTCGTAATATTTCGAGAATAAAGTCGTAATATTTCGAGAATAAACTCGTAGTAATACGAGATTAAACTCCTAATATTTTGAGAAAAATCACAGAATTGCTAGAAACAATGGATGTGGAGGATTTGGTTAAATCCTACTTTAGATTAGGATTTAGCAATAAGGAAATTCTTTGTCTTTTGGCGCATCAGCACGGAGTTATAATTAGTAAAAGGACACTGCAGCGGTTATGTAGGAAACTTAATTTATTCAGAAGAAAAATAACGACGTCGCCAGTACTTTAGCCGGGGTCCCAACGCGTTGTGGCATTATGGCATATTCGGAGACGTCGAGCGCGCCGAAGTTCAACTCCTTCAGGGTCGATTTCTTTGATCACCATCCTCATAGTCTCTTGAGAAACAACATATCCTCTTCGAATAGCACACAGATGTAACCATCTATATCCTTGGAGTCGACCACTGGTCGCCATCTCAGACTGCACAAAAGAGGCAATTTCCTCAATGTCTGTCTGATTTTTTCTACATAAAAAACACTTTCCTACATAACCGCTGCAGTGTCCTTTTACTAATTATAACTCCATGCTGATGCGCCAAAAGACAAAGAATTCCCTTATTGCTAAATCCTAATCTAAAGTAGGATTTAACCAAATCCTCCACATCCATTGTTTCTAGCAATTCTGTGATTTTTCTCAAAATATTAGGAGTTTAATCTCGTATTACTACGAGTTTATTCTCGAAATATTACGACTTTATTCTCGAAGTGATTCGACTTTATTCTCGTAACATTTCGACTTTATTCTCGTAACATTTCGACTTTTTTTCTCGTAGTTTCGACTTTATTCTCGTAGTTTCGAGTTTATTCTCGAAATATTACGACTTTAATCTCGTAATCTTAGATTTATTTTATTTTTTAATGTGGCACTAAAACGCCGTCGTACATTATGACTATAGAAATTGGTAATAGCAACAAAAATACTGAGAAGAAAATCTTTTGTTTGTCTGTCTGTCTGTCTGACTGTATTAGAGGTACCCAACCACTTGACTGCGAAACAGTAATAGGGTTGTGGAAGAGTTGCTACCGGGTCGCATGAACATTCTGTAAAAAATGTGTACAGATATGACACTTATTGATGGTTCTAATTATTCTGTATTTTCGTTTGTTGTATGCGATTGCTACGGAGAAGCAATTTAACAATTTCATGTAAATTAAATGTTCTATTAGTAAATTAACGATTGTTTTAATCTGTCATTTATTAGGGGTTAAACGGATCACAGTTGATCCGTGATACCAGACCCCACAGCTCCACATACATGTGATTCGCAGAATAATTTGTCAATTTACACATTCAAGTGATTTTAAACTACAAAAAGAAGAAACAAAAGAGAACTCGATTTGTCGATTTGAACTTCTTGGCACTCACATTCTCTGTGCTTTAAATATTTTTTCTTGCTCATCCCCCAAAAAATCTTCTGATCCGTGACTCAAAAACCACAATATGACCCGTTGAACCACAATATAGATATACCCCTCCCCTCCAGCCGGTCCGCAAGAATATTTTCAAAACGTAACTTGTCTGGTATAAAAAAGTTTGGATACCCATGGACTACATAACTTAAAACCTACTAAACAAACTGACAAAATTAGTCTTGAAACATGATAGAAAGCCACTGCGGAAAATAAATGTATTTTGTTCCATATTATTTTCAGGCACAGGCCAACAAGGTCCGGAAATAACAGGCCTAAAATTTGAAAACCCTGAATTTCTCAACGTGTTAACTGGAAAACAAACTTTTTGATTTTAAATAGCATAAGAAACAGGTGTTAAACCTAAAACAAGTGTTTGCTCCTTAAAGGGATTTTCACCCAAAAATGAAAATTTGCTGTTAATTTACTCACCCTCAGGTGATGAGAATTGGAGACATAAGCAGGAAGGAATAGTTATTAAGAAGATTTTTTTAGCAGAAACCGTGGCCCTTGGTGGTTTATAAAATGCAAACCAGCAGCTGCCCATTTTTTTATATAAAATAACAAAATCAAATCAAGGAACATAAAATTAATACCTGTGCCTTATTATTATGTATTGAAGTCTTATAAAGTGAAACAATCCGTCTGTGCAATAAACTAAAGATTTTTTACAACATTATTGCCTGTAATCCATAGCCTCAGGCAAATGGTCTGGAGTGATATCTGCTTTGTGAAAAAAAAACTTTTTTTGAACCATTTCTTCTTGGTAAACTAGTTGAACCAGTTCACCAAATCAGACTGAACTGTCTGAAACAGTTCACGGCTCAAGCAGCACAGATCTACATGTTACTCAATCAAAACTCACTTGTCTGACGGTCACTGCGACTCAAAATGAGCCAATATAACGACATATACGATCCATTGATGCTGGTTTTTGCCAACACTTTCAATGCTCCAGTTACTGTAACACTACACTGAACTGAGGACTGAAGACCTATGAGACAGTGATATGCATATATGTGACCGTGGACCACAAAACCAGTCATAAGTGGCACGGATATATTTGTAGCAATAGTCAACAATACATTGCATGGGTCAAAATTATTGACTTTTCTTTTATGCCAAAAATCATTAGAATATTAAGTAAAGATCATGTTCCATGAAGATATTTTGTACATTTCCTACTGTAAATATATAAAAGCTTAATTTTCGATGACATTTACATTTAGTTATTTAGCAGATGGTTTTATCCAAAGAGACTTATAAATGAGGACAATGGAAGCAATCAAAATCAACAAAAGAGTAATGATATGCAAGCGCTATAACAAGTCTCAGTTAGCTTAACGTAGCAAGTTTTTTTTTTATTGATTAGTAATATGCATTCATAAGAACTTAATTTGGACAACCTTAAAGGCTATTTTCTCAATATTTCGATTTTTTTGCACCCTCAAATTCCAGATCATCAAATAGTTGTATCTCAGCCAAATATTGATAAATAATATTTTTTAAATTAAAAATATGACTGGTTTTGTGGTCCAAGGTCACATATTTTAATATAAATAAAATGATTATAATATAAAATAATCAGATTGTGTGGAGAAACTTGACTTGGACATGTTTTCATGAGATTCACCCATTCACTACATACACCTCACAGCATTAAACAAGAGGAGAGTTTTCATGATGAGTTTTAGAGGGGAAAAAAACTGTGGAATTAGCAAAGTCTGCGATAACACATCTTATTCTGTTTGAGCACATAAAAAATACTATTTTCACAGGGATACTTACCTCATTCTGCCCAGCTTTCTTCCAGCTTATATTGAAGGACACAGAGTTATAAAACCGATGCAGTTGATCTACTTTCATTGATTCACTGGGAAGAGAGATGCTGATATTCAGACAGTGTCCACAGCCAGACAGAAATATAATGGGTGGACCTATAATTGCTAATAAAAAAATACAAATTACATACATAAAACACATACAATGAAATCCATTTTATAAGACAAAAACGACAGTACATCTTGACAGACCTGCACATGCAAACTGACAAAGATAATACTGTATGACAGTAAATGTATTAACTGTAAAACTATCTTCACGTCACAAACAATACATAGATATTCAAGTACTTACTGTCTTCATATGGTGTAATGCTTTTATTAACAATCGAAGATGTCATGTTGTCAATCGATGCCCAAAGAAAGAATGTGCAGAATGCATAGATATCTTTAAAAGTTTCAGAGACATCTACTGTCGTACTTCTAATGTTCAGTCGCAGACATCGAGGTTTTCTGTAAGAACAGCTATAAAAATAATAAATCAGTCTCTTTATTGGCAAAACAAGACATTTTTTTTTACAAAAATGCGTTTGATATTTAGCACTAGGAGAAACTTCAACCAAATTTGTGTGATACTGACAAAAGGAGTTGTCTTTTACAGATACAGTGGGTTCATGAAGCATTCACACCGTTAAAAATATCTGTGTGCTTTGCATATTTGTGGACTGTGGAATTTTAGATTCATCCTTCCAAACTGAATGGAGAGCACTGGTGGAAAGCCACATCTGGGGCCATATGTATAAAGTCGCTAAGAGTAAAATTATAGTTAAGTGTGTCAAAATCCTAAGAATGAAGTAATCTTACTCTTATTCCTAGACTTAAGAATAAGAGTGATTCATAAATGTACCTAAGTGTTAAGAATATGTCTCGGCTGCTAAATTATTTAAGAGAGCTGAATCAGATCAGAAAGAGCTTTTATTGCCAAGTATGCTTGCGCATACAAGAAATTAGTGTCATAAGCTCCCACTTCACAGAGACAACAATGACACACACAGACAATACAAATAAGATGAGAATAAAAAAATACACATATATAAACAAACACTTATTTGAAACAAATAATTGTATGTATAGTTGTGTTATAGATGATAGAATGGAATAGAATATAAGGAGATGCAGGGATGTATTAGGATGGAGGTGGTAACAAATAAATATAAGGTTATTGCACATTGTTATTGCATAATAGAAGAGGCCTCCTAACCTAGTTATGAGTAACAAGATGGCAGCAAAGAGGAGACAAACACTTTCCAGCGAAGATATGATTATATGGAATTGATAAAACGATACAAACTTCAAGATCAAAACTTGTTTTTTTTTTGTAACTGACAAAGAAATGTAATACATTTAAATATTAAAATATGTCTGTGTCTTAATCAAATCATTTGATTGTAGTAACTTTAAATGATTGGTGTTGTGCTGCTGTGACTTTACATGAGCAGGCTCTCTATTGGCTGATTCAGAGGTCCAGGTCAGCCATCTTTTGTTGAGATTATTGTAGCTTTGACTTAAGTGTCAAAAAATCCTTAGTAAAAAGTAGGACTTTTCTATGAGTAGGAGACTTTTATAAAGAAGCTAAAAGTAACTTTCAGTAAACTCTAAGACTGATTCTTAAGTGTTGACTGAGGTGACACTTGAGTTAGAGCCCTGCGCGGGCCTAAAATATAGGCCCTAGCCCGGCCCTGGCCCGAGACGCTCAGGCCCTAGCCCGGCCCCGACATCTGATCAGAGTTACCAGCCCGAGTCCGACCCCGTATTTTATTTTTCCCTTCTCCCAAAACAGATATACTATACTGTTTCAGCAATTTGAATACTTCAGATGCACTTACTAACCTGTCAATCTCTAATTCTCAGAAAAGATCAGGATGAGCAAGCAACAAATGCTTAGCCAGATAGAATGTCTTGCCTCCTGTGGTCAGTTCGTTCACCTTTATCATCTGTTTTGTATGCAAAGTAATGCCATATTTCACTTCTACTATTCTCTTCATTTGTTTGTTCCGAGCGTTAATAGTTTAATCTGTTTGATTCATCGTGTTGTTCACTTGTTCTGTTGTCACATTTACCGGATGCGCAGCAATTTGAGAAGCACTGCCGCCTACAGGTGAACTTCGGAACAGCAGCGTATGAAATACAGAATAATGCAAAATTATGATATCGTACCTTTTTAAATACAATAGATACCAGTAATTTTACAGTACCGGTATACCGCGCATCCCTATTATGCAGTCAAGTCAAGTTCTTCCACACTGACTGAATCAATCATTTCTTTTTTAACCTTGCCCTATACACAGATGCATTGTCATGTCAGAATAGAAAAGGGTCCTGTCAGTACTATTGCTATAAAATTAGAAGCACACAATTCCCTAGAATATCATTGTTATGCTTAAACATTAAGATATGTACTCTTGGAAATTACTGAAGTAGTCCAATCTGTTCATTAGAAGGGGGTGCCCCAATACTTTTGGCAATATAGAGTATGTCATCAGCTCATTCCAGCGAGAATGAAAGGCTCTATTATTGTAATAGGCACTTTGTACTGTAATGTTTTCTCACCGGTGAATGAGACATGAGGTAATCTGACAGCATTGCATTCAATCCTCCAACAATGCTGTCTCTCATCGTATTGCAGGGTTGTTTCTGGTCAGCCTGAGAGCTTTTGTGTGTTTTGGAGGAGGCATGGCTTTGCAAAGTGATTATGCAAGGAGGCTGTGATCTTGTGCTTTCAAAGCTAGCTTGCCAGGATGTAATGATATTAAAATCTCACGGCACGATAATATTGTTATATGAAGTCCATGATACAATATTTATTGCGATATAAAAAAAAAAAAAGACGTACAAAATTTTTACGGAACATTTTAAAATCTTCATATTTTAAAGTTAAATTATTCTAATGTAATTTAGGGGCAGTCGTGGCCTAATGGATAGAGCGTCGGTCTCGGACCCGAGGTTGTAGGTTCGAATCTCGGCTCTGGCGGGAATTGTCCACGACTGAGGTGAGACCCTTGAGCAAGGCACCTGCTGCCCGGGTGCCGCAACGGCGGCTGCCCACTGTTCCAGGTGTGTGTACACTTAGACGGGTTAAATGCAGTGCACAAATTTCACTGCTGGTTATACTCTGTGTAATTGTGTATGTGACAAATCAAAAATTCTTCTTTCTTCCTCTAATTTGAGAGTTCAAAATTAAGAGCTTCCATCCATGTTCTTAACTAAGAAAATTTAAGTAAAAAAAAGTCAGTGAATTGATTTGTACCTGAACTTTAAAGGGCACTCAACCAGGCCCGGTTCTTGCCAGCTATAAATAGGTGGGCGGACAGATCTCCTGGGTGGGCAATTGTTGTTGGGGGGGGGGGGGGGTTGTGGTGGTAGTAGATAGATAGATATTTTTTTTATAATATTTATATCATACAGTATTTTTACACTTTGGTATCTACTCTGGATAGATAGAAAGATATTTTTTATAGCATTTATATTGTAGAGTATTTTTACACTTTGGTATCTACTCCAGATAGATAGATAGACCAAAAATCTATGCATTGCATTTACACGCAAATACTATGACTTTTTGACGCTCTTTATCACTTGCGAGACTGTCAGCATCTGCTTCTCCGTGACTGTCACTGAAGCCGTCCGCTTCGTGAGTGTAAACCGCGCCGTTGCTTTCAGCCAATCAAAATACTGCAATTTTACTGGTGTTATTTTGTGATTGGTCGGGGCATTCTACAGCCCTTACTCGAACTTCTCAACACAGAGCCCACCTCAGATTGCTTTTAATCAATACACAAATCGTAAAAATGTGTCACACTGTCTTTACCTACATTCTGATTGGGTGGGCAAGACAGACGTTTGGGTGGGCTTAGCCCGCTCCTGCCCATGCCTAGAGCCGGCCTTGAACTCAACCCTCTTTTTATTTGTAATATACTGTCTCAGTCTAAATTACATTCACACTGGTGTTTTAGGAAGCCAAACAAATTAGAATATAATAAAAATAACAACAACGACGTTAATAGCCATATATTGTTTTTATTCATTAATTTAGTCACTTAGCAGACGCTTTTATCCAAAGCGACTTACAAATGAGGACATTATAGAAGCAATCAAAACCAACAAAAGATCAACAACATGCAAGTGCCATTACAAGTCCAGGTTAGCCTAACGCAGTTCACATAGGACGTTTTTTTTTTTATTTAAACGAGTATATAGAATATAGAAAAAAGAAACCTAGTGTTAGTTTTACAAGAAAAGTTAGCAGTTAGAGAATAAATATGCAATTGATAGAGGGTCAAATGTGTGTGCTAAGACAAATTAGAGAAAATAAAATTAGAATAGAGAGTGCTAGAGTTAGAGGGTCAAATAAAGATGGAAGAGATGTGTTTTTAGCCGTTTCTTGAAGATGGGTAAGGATTCAGCTGCTCATATTGAGTTAAGCAGGTCATTCCACCAGATGGGAAAAGTTAATGAAAAAGTCAGTGAAAGTGATTTTGTGCCTCTTTGGGATGGTACAGTAATGCGTCGTTCACTTTCATTATGCAAGCTTCTAGAGGGCATATAGGTCTTTAGTAATGAATTTAGGGGTGCAGAGCCAGGGGTGGTTCTCTAGGCAAACATTAATACCTTCAATTTAATGCGAGCAGCTATTGGTAGCCAGTGCAAATTGATGTGACATGAGGTGTGACATTCATTCTTTTTTCGGCTCATTAAAGATTAATCTTGCAGCAGCATTTTGGATTAATTGTAGAGGTTTGATGGAACTGGCTGGAAGACCTGAGTGCCAAGAGAGCATTGCAATAGTCAAGTCTGGACAGAACAAGAGCCTGAACAAGGAGTTGTGTTGCATGTTCCGAGAGAACAAAGGCATTAATAACCTTTTCTAAACCTTTTCTCGACAGTATAGGCTTTAATCCTATTAAAGTTCCTGTGGCTCAGTGGTAGAGCATTGCATTAGCAGCGCAAAAGGTTGTGGGTTCAATTCCCAGGGAACACACATACTGACAAAAAATGTATAGCCTAAATGCACTGTAAGTCGCTTTAGATAAAAGTGTCTGCTAAATGCATAAATGTAAATGTAATCGAGCAATAGACCAAATCTGGAAGAAGCCACTCTTAACCAGAAGCATTAAACTGTTTATCAAATTTCACCTCGGGGTCAAACACAACACCTAGATTCTTTACTTGGTCATGACAGTAGTCTCACCATGTCCCTAAATAGAGTGGGGGAACTATGACATTACTTTTTAGGCAGATCGGCTATTAGCATGAAACTGGTTCCACTCGACAAAAAGCCAATAGGAATTTTCCATAGACTTTTAAATAATCGCAAAAAATAAGCTCTGTGTTAAATCATAGTTCATGAAACGTACACGTTTTGTCCATAATATAATTTGTAACTTTAATTTATAATTTTATAAATTTAATTTAAATAATTTTATAACTTTGACGAATTTTGAAGCCTAAATAAAAGCGCCATAAATAAAAAGCTAAACTTAGGCTATAAACGAACTACACCACCACGGTCGCTCGCCTTTAGCGTCACCAAAACCACGCTCTAGAGAAATTTTTCAAACATGTTCAGTGAAAAGTATTTACTCTGTATATGAATTTTAATCCACGCTACATTAACCTTTTCATATAAACTGGAATAAATACAAAACTAGAGCCAAACTAAAACTGAAATGAGACATTAGTGATAAATAGTATAGTGAATAAATGAAAATCTTAACTAAAGGACATTTAAAGCACGTATTTCTGTACATTTCAAAATAAAGTGCATTAAAAGTCAATAAATCCTTGATTATAATGAATTTAAAACATATCGCCACATATTTAATCTTTTAAATAACAGCAGAGTGAGCTAATTTTTGGGTATGGTAAGATTAAACTTATTTTAGTGAACAAAGTACCACATTTCAGCTCTCATTTTGTTAGGGTGGTTACACAATGTTATTTTATCCTTGCTTCTAGGAAATCCTCAATCTATATGCTTTCTAACAGCTTCATGTGGCCGTAAACATTTAATTTTAACGTGGCTTTAAGCACCATGCATCTTTTTCCAAGATGGCGCTCCTACCAAACTTTGCAGTTTTTCGTGTGTTTTACTTATTATTTTGCTGTTTTTCATACTGGATGTCTACAGTCTTGTCTACGACAGAAACACACTTTTATAAATTGGCTCCTCCGTCACACATCGGAAACCAGACTTTGAGTTCCTTAATGCCGGCGCTTTGTTTACAAACACCGCATCAGAGCCCTTTGTCTGGGCCCCACGACCGCGACGAAGGATACGTAGCCGAAAAAGAGGGAAGAGAGCTGGCGTCCTCGTCAGACTGAGACACCGTGCCTTTCGACCTCCTCTCCCAACCATTTTGCTGGCTAACGTTCAGTCACTGGACAACAAACTCTGTGAACTGCGTGCGCGCATCTCATACCAACGAGAAACAAGGGACTACTGCGTTATTTGCCTCACAGAAACCTGGATGTCTGCAATGGTTCCAGACTCAGCCATCGAGCTCACTGGGTTCTCCGTGCATCGCTCGGACAGAAAAGCAGAGCTCACAGGGACGAGCCGAGGTGGGGGCGTCTGCACACATGCTAAAATAAACTTTTCTTCCTACTAGGGCTGCAACTAACGATTAATTTTGATAATCGATTAGTTGGCCGATTATTATTTATTTCCGATTAAATACAACAATTTTATTTTATTGACAAAAAACACTATTCCACATTCTGCTCAATGTCCTTCAAACAAACTGAATACTATGAAAACATACAGTGCTTAATTTATTAGACCACCTGTCATAAGGAGAAAACAAATATTTTAGGAATGTCAAAAAATTGTTAAAATCTAAAAAATGTATTGTCATTTATTGGGCAAATTACAAACAGAAACAACTAATCAGTATTTATAATAACAAAAATGCCCTCATAACAGCTTGCATTGTTTATGTACTTTTTGACTGTAATTGGGTATCTGAAAAAAAAACAGTATAAAGTGCTCTGCCTTTTTTTCATAGATATCAGCAATAATTATATTATGTTCCTGTGTGGCTCAGTAGTAGAGCATTGCGTCAGCAGCGCAAAAGGTTGTGGGTTCGATTCCCAGGGAACACACATACTAATGAAAATGTATAACCTGAATGCAATTGTAAGTCGCTTTGGATAAAAGCGTCTGCTAAATGCATAAATGTATATTATAGCATTAGAAATAGCCTACTATTGTTACTAAAGAGCTTACACATATTGGAGGCCTAACCAATACAGAAAGCTAAAACATGATTTTGGTAATCACCAATGCAGCAGTGGCACAAACTTTACATCATTTGTTAAAAACCTTACATAAATTTGTTTTAATAAATGTAAGCATTTGTTTCCTATAAATGCAACACACGTTCGATTTGATCACAGTCATGTCTCTATCTTCCTGCTGACGAAAGTTCTGTTGCACTGAATATTCTGTTTTTATTGGTGCGAGTGTTATTTGCTTTGACTTTACCAAGCCTGTTAGGTGCCAAGTGAATTTTAAAAACATCAGTCAATATCTCTCTCTCTCTCTCACACACACACACACACACACACGACACACGGGGGGAGACGGAAAAAATAACTACACACACTGATGACAGAGTAAATGGACCCCTTTTAAAAGTTTTTCCCCCACCAGAATTAAGCTTTTGAATCCACAGCACCGGATCAGATAGGTTTCCATTCAAATCAATGTGTCAACTTAAATCTGTTCAGTCGCGGATCAGATCGTAAAAACAAACAGGCCAGGCCATCAACGAATGAATAGAGGCTTATCAATGGAGTGGGAAGTGCGGGAACTCCTTGGTCTGTGACTCCAGCAGTTCATTATTCAGCCTATTTTCAAGGTATCATGCTAGCTACCTAGCTATAATACGGAGCCATTTAAACGTGATATTTTTTCACATTTATTCAAAAATTGCCGTGGTATTTTTGACCATGGCACTACTTTTTAGGTGTCTACTTGCTTACCGTCTGAAAAAAAAGTAAATCGGAAATAACAACAGATCCACTAGGCTACAACCAGGGTTCATAAAAGGAGGGCATATCATATGTCACATATTACAATATAATAGGCCTATTATTGGGGGGGACAGATTGGTATTTTTCCAATATTGCACGTCCCCCCCAAAGTATTTGGTGGTTACACCCATGGCTACCAATAATATATTTGCATTGTTTTAAGGGTAAGGATAGGTGTGGACGGGTAGGTTTAGGGTAGGGGTAGGTATGGACATTAAAAAAGCCTCAAACCACATGAATAAGATGCTGGTAGCACAATCGGATAGGTAGCATTTTTCGCTAATGCATTAACTTAAAGCTCAAAATAAATAATTATCATGTTTTGGGCAGCTTGGATCACGTACTTCTCCAGCGGCATCTCATTCTGTTTCCTCCACTATTTTTAGATGCATTTTGTCGATAGAAATACAGTGCTGTAATTTGAACAACCGGCTTAAGTTGTACGTGCACTGTGGGTAGACCCGACTAATCGATAATGAGAATCATTGTCGATGATTTTTTTTATCGATAATAATCTATTTTATCGATTAGTTGATGCAAGCCTACTTCCTACACTGATGATGATTTAAAAACAGCAAGGGGGAAAAGTGAGAAAACAGAAGAAATTCACAACAATCAGTCTCAGCAACACTCAACATGCGCTCCTACACAAACTCCCAGCATGCACAAGAGAGAGAGAGAGAGAGAGAGAGAGAGAGAGAGAGAGAGAAAGAGAAATGCGCATGCACGCGGGAGAGCTCCCGCCGTGATGCGCTTTCAACAACGCATGAGACACGGGCAAGGAGAGGATTTACTATAGATTTCACATTCTATAAAGTTATAATTATAATGCTTATGCCATTAATATTTATGGCAGATTTGTGCTATATTCCCAAAATCGCCTGTGTGTTTGCAAAGCCATATGAAGTACGAAAACAATTTTAATTGAAGTATACCTACTTTTGAACAAATATGATGAAAAAAAGAAACTTTTGAAAACAAAAACAAAAACCATCTAAAAGCAATATGACCGTCTCAAATAACAGTCAATATCAAGCATTGCATTTGAGCATGAAACTACTGGTAATATGCAGTGCATTCAGCATGTAAATAAATGTTAATATCTCAACGCATCCTATATTAAATTATTCAGATATGTATGTAGCTAACCCAGACATCACTAAGTGATGTGAAAAGCAAAGCTTCTCTCTCTTCACACATCTTTACTTTGAACGCTTGCATGCAAAATAATCAGAGCTCAGGGTTCTGCCCAAAGTGCTGCTATTTCCAATCAAAATCCCCCCCCCCCCCCCCGCACAGATCATCGTTTTCATGATCGATCATCACTGTCACGGCCGAGTAATCGAGTACACGATCGCTGTTGCACATCCCTACAATTTATACAGCTTTATAGAGAAAACTAGGTACAAATCTGTACATAAATCTTCTGTTCCAGATTCATACACATTATTATTATTGTCAAGTCTTAAGGTCATTGCCCACGGAGTCCGAAATTTTTGTCCGAAATGTTCGCACGTTGAAAAATATATACAACCTCACATTACGTCAATCACCTCCAAAATTTTTGTCTGTCATAAAAAAATTTGGATCGGGTTCGGTTGTTTGCGTTTTTCGCATCCGTAGTAATTATTTTGAGGTGTTTTGACAACTCAGAGCCCCTGTACAAGCGAATGACAAAATCCAGAATAGCGATCGTCAAGTTCATCCACTTCATCTCACAGCACAAAGCACTGTAAAAATCCTTGCATACTGAGTTCACAGAAATTGGTGGTCTTCCTTTTAATATGTGGCTCTAATATCGCTAGCAAAGCCATTGACATCCTGAAGTGAACTTTGAATCGACCGTGATAATCCCATTGATCCTTAATAAGGAGGGGGAACTATCCGTCCTCTCTATATTTTAGGATTGGATGGACCCATCATGGACCCAATATTTCCTTTCTTTTCTTTTTTTTGAAGCAGCGAGAGCACAACCAAATCATCCTCAATGCTTAAAGAAATGTTGTATCGCTTCACAATTTTTTTTGCAACCGATTAAATAATATGCATCGGACTCAGTGTGCAAGGTTTCTGTGAATGACACATTTTTAGGATTACGAATACGAAAAAACATGCGAAAAATTCGGACTCAACAATGTTCGGACACAGTGTGCAGAGACCTTTAAGGTGGTTATTGGAAACCGAGTCCGGAATTTTCATCTGAAATTTTTAACACGTTAAAAAATAAATACGACCTCCTGAATCACGTTTACACACTGCCTCCGAAACTTTCGTCTGTCATGAAAAAATTCAGATTAGGTTCGATTTTCTGCGTTTTCGCATCCGTAGCATGCATTTTGATAGGAATGTATGAGGAATACAAAAGAACGCTAACATTTCGGACTCAGTGTGCAATGACCTTTACTATTTAAATGTTTTCAGTTCACATGTCAGATATGCATGTATGTATGTATGTATCAGGGCTCTAGAGTGCGACCAATTTTATCGCACGTGCGACCTAATTTCTCAAGGGTGCGACTAACAAAAATCTGAGGTCGCACTGGTGCGTCCAGCCGTTCGAGAAAAAAATAAAAAGTTTCCGCGACTCTGAGTCTCCCTGTGCTTCAACAACAGACACACATTAGGCTCATATTGTGGTCTAAACCAATCAGAGATAGTGAGTCGCTTCTTGGAAGGGAGAGCTGGTTATGTATTCTTAAAGGGCTGCGTCACTATTTCATATTTATCCCGTTGACTGACAAAATAAACTGTAACATTTATAAAGGAAAACATTTTGAGAATTTGGCTGCATTAAAATTAGGGATGGGTACCGAAATCTGGTATTTAATCGGTCTCGGGGCTAAATTATGAAAGACCGGACTATCGATAAGCTCTGATGTTAACGGTTCTGCTATCGGTACTGGAGAAATTAAAAAAACATGCATACATTTATTATTGATATATATATACATTATCCCGCCTGAGTCACCAGCTGTTTTTATATGCAATAATATTCAAACTTTTGTCTATGATGCATTTTTGCTATTCCCAATTCAGAAGCGAGATCGCTCACATGGATGAGTTTCAGCACGCGCAACATGAAAGCACTGTTTATGATAGAAGAGAGAACTAACCATTAAAACATGCTTACACTTTAGGCCCGTGGCTGTTATATTAAACTAAGTTTATTTTTTGGGGGGCTTCTAAATATTATAGCCGCGTTTCTTCTAGCACAGCTTCCTTCCCTTCACAGCGGTGCGCATTCGTTCCTCCCTGACCAAACCTGAACGTCCGAATCAGATCAATCGTCTGTCGATTGTTGTAAAATGCCATCTTTACAGTTACTAAATTGCTGGACATGTTTGATAATAAAACGTTGAAAGTACAATCCACAAGAGAAGCTGTTTCTCAGGCTGAAGTGTGTGTGTGTGTGTGTGTGTGTGTGTGTGTGTGTGTGTGTGGCGCGCTGTAAAACTAACAGGCAAAGTACACTTTGAGCTTCGGGCGCGTCCAAACGATCAAATACACACAAAATATGTAAAAACGGCCGGCTTGGAGAGTCTTCACTTTAACACAGTTTACAGTGGGTACGGAAAGTATTCAGACCCTCTTAAAATGTTCACTCTTTGTTATATTGCAGCCATTTGCTAAAATCATTTAAGTTCATTTTTTTTCCTCATTAATGTACACACAGCACCCCATATTGACAGAAAAACACAGAATTGTTGAAATTTTTGCAGATTTATTAAAAAAGAAAAACTGAAATATCACATGGTCCTAAGTATTCAGACCCTTTGCTGTGACACTCATATATTTAACTCAGGTGCTGTCCATTTCTTCTGATCATCCTTGAGATGATTCTACACCTTCATTTGAGTCCAGCTGTGTTTGATTATACTGATTGGACTTGATTAGGAAAGCCACACACTTGTCTATATAAGACCTTACAGCTCACAGTGCATGTCAGAGCAAATGAGAATCATGAGGTCAAAAGGAACTGCCTGAAGAGCTCAGAGACAGAATTGTGGCAAGGCACAGATCTGGCCAAGGTTACAAAAAAAATTCTGCTGCACTTAAGGTTCCTAAGAGCACAGTGGCCTCCATAATCCTTAAATGGAAGATGTTTGGGACGACCAGAACCCCTCCTAGAACTGTCCGTCCGGCCAAACTGAGCTATCGGGGGAGAAGAGCCTTGGTGAGGGAGGTAAAGAAGAACCCAAAGATCACTGTGGCTGAGCTCCAGAGATGCATTCGGGAGATGGGAGAAAGTTGTAGAAAGTCAACCATCACTGCAGCCCTCCACCAGTCGGGGCTTTATGGCAGAGTGGCCCGACGGAAGCCTCTCCTCAGTGCAAGACACATGAAAGCCCGCATGGAGTTTGCTAGAAAACACCTGAAGGACTCCAAGATGGTGACAAATAAGATTCTCTGGTCTGATGAGACCAAGATAGAACTTTTTGGCCTTAATTCTAAGCGGTATGTGTGGAGAAAACCAGGCACTACTTATCACCTGTCCAATACAGTCCTAACAGTGAAGCATGGTGGTGGCAGCATCATGCTGTGGGGGTGTTTTTCAGCTGCAGGGACAGGACGACTGGTTGCAATCGAGGGAAAGATGAATGCGGCCAAGTACAGGGATATCCTGGATGAAAACCTTCTCCAGAGTGCTCAGGACCTCAGACTGGGCCGAAGGTTTACCTTCCAACAAGACAATGACCCTAAGCACACAGCTAAAATAACGAAGGAGTGGCTTCACCACAACTCTGTGACTGTTCTTGAATGGCCCAGCCAGAGCCCTGACTTAAACCCAATTGAGCATCTCTGGAGAGACCTAAAAATGGCTGTCCACCAAGGTTTACCATCCAACCTGACAGAACTGGAGAGGATCTGCAAGGAGGAATGGCAGAGGATCCCCAAATCCAGGTGTGAAAAACTTGTTGCATCTTTCCCAAAAAGACTCATGGCTGTATTAAATCAAAAGGGTGCTTCTACTAAATACTGAGCAAAGGGTCTGAATACTTTCTGAAAGGGTCTGAATACAGTTTTTCTTTTTTAATAAATCTGCAAAAATGTCAACAATTCTGTGTTTTTCTGTCAATATGGGGTGCTGTGTGTACATTAATGAGAAAAAAAAAAATGAACTTAAATGATTTTAGCAAATGGCTGCAATATAACAAAGAGTGAAAAATTTAAGGGGGTCTGAATACTTTCTGTACCCACTGTATATCTTAAAGTGAACGAGAACAGTTGGGAGAAAATTATGTGTCAATATTTTGTCTTAGTGACAGATTGGTGCTTCATCAATGTTGATCAAAGAACAAAATACAAAGAGAAAATCACTCACAGCTCTTAATCTGAATAAAGTTATAGCTTTAAGCATTAATCTATCAATACATATAGTGAAAACTATGCAGTGTTCATTTACATTTGATCACTTTCAGATTTATTTTGTAGCTATTACTTGCCTGAACATTAATGTTAGTAGACCGTCATAGATAAATGAAAGCACTGTATTTTTTTCATTACATTTGTACATTTGTTTTATGGTATGACAAATGGTATATTTGTCAGTTTATTTAACTTTGTTTCGTTGTTCATCTTATGTATAAAAAACACTAAAAATGCCTGCACACTGCTGCATTTATAAATTAATGTTTTATATTTATTTAATGAAATATTGATTTAACATTTCAGAATATAAAGCCATGTTAATTAAGCTGCTAATCTATCATATACATTTCATACATATATGTGTATGTATGTATATATATATATATATATATATATATAAATAACAAAAAGTACCAATGAGAATACCGTTAAAGTACCGGATCGATAAGAGTAGTAATACTGTTAAAACCTTAATGAAACCCAGAGAAAAGATAATGGAAGAACAGCACACCTTTTGGAAGTTTGGTTACTTTCATGTACCACGTCATAAATACCAGGTGCCAGCTAAAGAAGCAGCCTCTCTATAAAGCCCCTCCCCCCTTATCAGCGCAAAAGCGCGCGATTTCTTTCGGTCACAGAACAAAGGAAATTACTTTTCTGTTTCTCGTCTCACAGGGAACACCGAAACTCGCGTGTTCCTGTATGCAAAAAGACATTAATTCATTTCATGACAATTAAAACCATCTACTAAAGAAACAATATATATGGATATTAATGTTGTCCTCTGCCCTTCATATGCTTAGTGTGAATGTTAATTATTTAGAAGGTGGAATGCTATTTAATCTGTGCCTTATAGGGTATCCCATGCTATTTTCTTTTCTTAATCTATAACGGATTAATGTTCTCTGTAAAGTTGTAACGTGTTTGGATTCATATGGACAGGCACGAAAAATTATTAATCGGTGATGTGATAGATTTGGTGACTATTATAAATAAGTGAACATGTGATAAGAGATGAATGATCATGTAAGATGTAATATCAAATGATGCGTAATTTGCAAGAGAAGCTGTGCAGTCGGGACTCCGCCCCACACGGACACGCTGATTCAAACAGCCGCCTGTGGGCGGGTCTAAATCGGACTGTTTAAAAGCAAGGCGCCAGTGCTCAAAACTCTCTCTTCTCCTTTCATCGCTCTCCAACTCGCGCAAGGACGACCCGGAAGCCGGTCCGCTGGACCCTCGCCTTAACATCGGCTGAGACAAACTATCGAGGTGAATCAAAGACTTTGTAAACGCCGTAACACAGAACCAACATCAAACAGCCCTGGGCTCCAACACGGCTTCCCCGGTGACGTCACGCAACAGCAGCGGAGATTCCCAGAGCAACACGTGGAACGGAACAAAGGATCGAAGAAACACGTGGAAACACGTGGAAACGAGACAAAGCCACAGCCTGCTTAACCAACATAAAAGCAAGTATTATAAACAGAGTCTCTATTTCTAACTGAACTGGTAAATCGATCTGAACGCAGTAACAAAGCAAAGTCATTTGTCGTGATCTTTCCGTTTGGTTTAAGTGTTAAAATAGCTAAGAGGGCAATTTTAACTTTCTGAAGTTACCCACAAAACATCTGTATGTATGTGTGTGTATGCATGTTGTGTTTTTAATAGTTTAGATCATGTATGTTAGAATAGCAGTAGAATAAATAAACCGTGTTTCATCTTATAAAGTATTGTCTCTGGGGATGGGATTTTTCAAATATTTTAAACTTACTGCCACAAAGAGAACGTTACCTTGCTCGAAAACTGAGAAATATTATTAATCTCGTTTATTGTTCGTTGGCCACGAGGCAAGAGAAACAAGATTTAATAAAACATGCTGATGTTAATGGTCGCTGGATGAGTCGTTAACAAGGTATGATCATAAGTTAAATATTAATATTACTTTAATCAAAGCAATATTTAATCTTTAACAAATTAATTCCCAGAGCTGAAACAATAGCTCCTTTTATAATATGCTACACCCATCCCTAATTAAAATACAGTATGAGCACAGACAGAACAGGTGTTTTTTCCCTCTTTAAATTTTTTTTCATAATGTTTACTGAAATTATTTGGTAAGATCTGATAAAAATCAGTGTAGAGGGTCACGTCTGGAAGATGTTGATGCTAGAGAGAGTGTGGCCGGCTGTTTTAGCCGAGGCCAAAGATCAAGAAGGCCAAACTACAGGAGTTGGCCATCCGAGGGGCATGCAACTGCAATGGAGGATAGTCCATAAGACATTGAGCCATGAGATATTCAGTTTGAAGCCCTTAAAACACTTAATTAAGATTTTATTTTTATTTAGTTTATCTTGAGATGCTTTTAAGTTTAAATATTAGCTCAGTGAAACACTTTCAGCACCAACATTTTTTCAGTAAGTTACCTTTCTTGTAGAATTGTGCTTCAAATAAAGAACGTTATGTTGAGCAGATTGTTAGTTAATCGTTTACTAGTCAATATTGCCTATATGAAAATTTGGGTGCACCTAACTTTTGTGCTGGTGCACCTAAGAACAAATGTTAGGCGCACCAGTGCAAAAAGTTAGTCTAGAGCCCTGTGTATGCATGCATGTATGTATGAATGCACGTACCAAGATCCCCTTAAAAACCACAACAAATTCCATGCGTCTGTGCACGCTTGGCGATTAAAGCTAATTATGATTCTGAAACAAACAAACAAAATAATTAGATGATTTTGCAACACTTTGTTGAATAAACAACCAGGTCGCAAGTTAGCGGTACATCACTCACTGACCTAAAAAAACTACATTTCAGACATGAGTTTGAGTGTACAAAATGTCAAAATTATGGGATGACATTAAAATAACTGATTAACCAATTTTATTTAACCGGTTAACTGCAACAAACCATTTGAAAGCACCATTTTAAAATCACCCATCACTTACTCAGATGCACAAACACTGTATCATGAGCTGCATGTGTGCAAATGAACACAGTTCAATGCTTGAAAGGGTGTTAACTGGGAGCTGAGATATATTTGTTTGTATCAAACATAATGGCACAATGACAAATTCCTTCCCTAGTGTTAGAACTGATCATGCTATGTTTTGCAAACTTTTTACAATGTTTCTAGAAAGATTCAATACTTTGACAACATAACCTTTTCCGACTGTTTTGCACTTAATTTCAGAGTGCAAAATAAAGTAACTTCTTATTCTGTCCTTCACAATGAGGTGAGCGGAAAGGTTTTATCTACTTGTGTCAGAATTGGTTCCTGACTTATTTGTTCTTTGAGAACACTAACCTTCGATTTATATTGAAAACAGTCTGTGGAGGAGAATTTATTCCAGGGCTCCACTGTAAAATGTGCTTGAAGTTGTGAGACAATATTGTAAAGTTGACTGGAGCAGGGATTGTGTGAAGCACTAGAAGAAAAACATAAAAAATGACACATACCACAAACAATCAATGTTTATCTTTTACTTTTGCCAATGGTTTATCAAAAATACCCACAACACCTAAAATGTTTGGAAATAAAAAAAATAAACTTAAAATGAGAATAGAAGCTTTTGTGGTTTATTTGTGAGCATTTATTCAGTCTTTAGTCATGGACTAAAACAGTATCTAGTTCATGATAAAATATCATACAAACGACTTTGAGACAAAATACATTGGCTGCTAGATTTAACACACAATGTGCACACACTTTACATCATACCTGTAAAGTAGAGAGACATGAGGAAAAGCTGCCCCGTGTAAGTGGTCCTCATTTTGACTGTTGATCATAATTCACAAATAGCAGCAACCTCACACTGAAATAAAAGTGCAAAACAGAAATTATTCAGATGGACCACCAAGAAAAGTGGAACAAGAAAAAAAATACCTTTATTTACCAGACCTTTATTGTAACATTAAAGGGGTCATCGGATGCCCATTTTCCGCAAGTCAATATTATTTGTTAGGGTCTTAATGAAAAGTCTATAACATACTTTAGTTAAACCTTCTCAATGGTAGTGTAAAACAACACCCTTTTTACCTTTTTAAACAAATTACAATCACAAACTGCTTGCATGTCATTTATGTATAGAAGAAACAAAAGAGGGCCTAAAACACTTCCCTGAGGGACTCCGTTTTTAACCAGTTTCCTCAGAAAGAACCCCATCAATTTCTACCCTCTGAACCCTCTCAGATAAATAAGAATTAAACCAGGTTATCACTTTACTTGAAAAACCTATGACACTTAACTTGTCTAAAAGTATTGAATGATTTACTGTGTCGAATGCTTTCTGGAGGTCTAAAAGTACCATACCACACAGTTTACTTTCATCTATCTGTCTCCTTATAAAAACTGTTAAATAAAGTAAAGAAGTATCAGTCGAATGTGATTTCCTAAAACCTGACTGAAACACATAAATTAAACTACTCTTAATTAAATACTCATTCATCTGATTATACACAATTTTTCTAAAATGTTTGAGGCCACACTAAGAATGGAGACTGGACGATAGTTTCCAGGATCACATCTGTTACCTTTTTTGAATAACGGAATGATTTTAGCTATCTTCATATCAAGATGGAAATATACCAAATTCCAAGGAAAGATTAACAATAAATGTAACAGTTGGAGCTATAATATCTGCAGCATCTCTTAAGAATCTAGCTGGAATATCGTCCAGCCCAGTTGACTTAGACACTTGAAGCTCTTCAAGCATTTTAGTAATTTGATTTACACTAACTTGAGTAAAAGAAAAACTGTTTGGTAACACCCCTTGTTTTGAATAAAATCTCTTAACAAAATCAATCCCATAACATCCGTTGGACAGAGGAAGCGTATCAACTAGACTATTATCAATTAATGAAAAGAATGAATTAAATTGATTAGCAACTTTATTTTTATCAAATTCGATCTTGCCGTCAATATCTAAACCTACCTTTGATACAGAACATTTTGATTTACCAATTGATTGGAATCTATTCAACACCTTCCACAGAGATTTAGGATCTTCTTTGTTTTCTAGTATTTGTACTTTAATAAAATTACGCTTTGCCTCTTTTATAGTTTTCTGTCCTAAGTTTCTAAGTGCTTTAAATTTTCGATAGTCTTCCTGATTCTTAGTTCTCCTGTAAATCGAAAGAGCCCTGTTTCTGTTTTTTTATATTTCTAATATTTTCTGATCCATCCAAGGACTAGTTCTTTGCTTAACTCTCACCTGTCTAAGGGGAGCCATTTTGTCCACTTCTTTAAGAAATAAAACTTTAAAAAGTTTCCAAGCATCATCAACTATTGAAATATTTTGAATATCATTCCAATGAACTCTTTTAAGGTCATTTTTAAATGCATCAATATTATATGTTTTTAATGATCTAATTCGTACTGCTTTATGATTACTAAATCTTATTTTACTACGTTTTCTTGTACAAAAAATTATATTATGATCACTAATACCATATTCAATTACACCCTTCTGGGAAATTACACCCTTCTGGGACTTGTTTGAATTAGAGTTAATCGATTTATCGCCCAGCCCCCTAATATATACAAAACAATTAAAAGTAATTTAACCCTTATGTGCTGTTGGGGACATTTTCGTCCACTAAGGGTTTGTTCGGTGTTAATTTGGCCACAATTGGCGATCCGGTTAGATAGCAGATAACATATGACGCTCTAACTTAAAACTAGGGATGCATCGATCCGATACTCTGGATCGGTATCGGCTCAGATCGGTCATTTCCTGCGGATCGGCTATCGGTCAGACGAGACTGATCCAAATCCGATGTTGTGCGTATACTATTCTGTGCTGTTGTTAAGCCCCACAAAAACCACATAAAGCACCATAAAGTGTTCGTGCATTCTATTTCAAGTGTTCTGAAGCCATTCCATAGTTTAATCCGAGGTACAGATGAATATTTAAGTCGTTAAATTCAAGTTCACATAAACCATTCTCTCTGCTGCGTCTGTCTGTCGACCTCCTTTCAGCATGTTAAAACTGTTAAAAGAAAAGGCTCAAACTAACGCACAGATTTAATACAGTACTTATCAATATATCTTCCCCCTGTACTTTTCTTTTCTATGCAGACTCAGAGGGCTATGTAGCCTGTGTGCTGTGACTCCGTGTTGTTTCAAGAACATCATACAGCACACGGGATGTGCATTGCACCGTGCTCTATTGAGCCTTTCGTTGTACAATACTTTAGCGTAATGAAATATAATAATAGTCTTTCTTGCTCTGTCCGATCTATCATATGTCGCTGCCTTATTAATGTGCTATACATTTAAAAAAAATAATAATAATAATTTTATATGTAAATGTTTTGCTTGTTTTTTCATGAATGTATTTTACAATACAAAGAGCAATGTGTGACATTTTACCAGATTTAGTCGTACACTTATTCACTTTTATTTGTAAACAAAAATCTTTCACTAGGTTTTATAAACTATTGTGCACCCATGAGTTCTAGAGTATCTTTTGCTGCTGAATTATCCACTACACTAGTTTATAAAAGTGTTTTTGTCAAAGATTATATATAGATTTTATTTGTTATTATATATATATATATATATAGTTTAAAAACAAAGCTAGTTTATTTCACACAAAAATTAAGTTAAGACTGTTAAGACTATGACTGAATAAAATATAAGGCAAGGCTATTAAATAGCAGTCCCAAACTCATTTTTGTTAATACAATTAAGTTGGTATGAGCCACCACATTCATTTAAACATATAGCCTACAAAATGACACAAAGTGAAAATGAACATGATATTTTTGGGTTATGAAAACAACCAAGGATGACAGTTAATGAAACGTGGAAACTGCTCCTGAATAGAATGAATATCATACCGTCATGCAAATCCTTCCCAGCTAACACAGGCAGTACCAGTTATGTGATTTATTGGTACTGTACTTTTATTGTCCTGTAGTATGCTTATAGTTTCTATGTTTTGAAGTAATGTACAGCGCGGCGTCGCGTTTGCCTGTGCTATAGAAGAGTGCGTGCTACCAGCACACTATAACATCTGACAGGACAGTTCATTTTTTCTGAGGTGAGAGGCATTTTATTTCATAACATGTTACGAAAATAATGTGGAATAATGACACTGACATGAAACCTGTCAACATCTCATTTGACCGCAGATACTGAATTGGGATAGAGCCTTTTTCTCAGGCACTCTTTCTTTACTTAAACTGCATCCGTGTCAGATGATCTGACAGTGTCAAGAGCTTTCATGCACGTCTTTTAAAATAAAATCAGAATCTCGCATCAGAAAAGCATGTAGAATTACGTTTTTTGTTGATGTAGTTTCTTTGGCTGTAAACAGTCCGTGACCCTCTCAGAATGGTCTCGCAACCCACTTTTGGGCTGCATACCCAGCACTTTTGACCCACCAGTTGAGAAACACTGTAATAGATTGTGTTTAACACACAGAAGAGTGACGATCGGGTCAACACAGAGAAGTATAGAAATTCTAAGTTACATAAAATTATTATTTTTATTTTTTTAACTGCACTGGTATCGGATTGGATCGGTATCGGTCGATCCTCAGAATTTGCGGTTCTGAAAAAATGGTATCGTCGCATCCCTAATCAAAATCAGTTAGGGGTGCAACGGATCAAAAAAATCACGGTTCGGACCGTTTCTCGGATCAGAGTCACGGATCGGATCATTTTTCGGATCAAAAAAAAAAATAATAATCAGACAAATAAACATAAGTTTTGTCTTTTTGTTTAATAACACTTAAATTATTAAATTAAAATATATAAAATCAACTTAGTGCACAAGGCATTAGGGCTGCAACAACTAATCGATAGAATCGATTATTATCGATTATGAAAATCATCGACAGCGATTCTCATAATCGATTAGTCGGGTCCGCCCACAGTGCACGTCCAACTTCAGCCGGTTGCTCAAATTACAGCACTAAATAACGTATTTCTATGGACAAAATGCATCTCAAAATAGTGGAGGAAACAGAATGAGATGCTGCGGGAGAAGTACATGATCCATTTTGCATGATAATTCTTTATTTTGAGCTTTAAGTTAATGCATTAGTGTAAAGGCTTGCCCTGTCAGGCGCTGTGACACATGCGTGTGCGTCCTCAAAACATATCCATACATTGCATCCACAAACATATCCATTGCACTGAATGGTCTGTTGTTGAAAGTTAATTTAAGGTTTAAAAGTCAACATGCAGTGTGTATATTTTATGATAGTGGGAACTTTAAAGGGATAACAGCATGTAATTGTCTGAATATAAATATGAGATGCTCCATAACCGCCTTTTACAGGATAAAGAAATGACAGTAAAACATGACTGTGATCAAAGATCCTGCAGAACATTCCTCTCACAACGTGTCTTTATTATCATTTACATTTTTAAGAGTAATGTATGACGATTGTATGACATCCAAGTACGGCGAGAGAAAGCATTAGGAAACGTCCGCTCTCTTTTAGCACTCGCAGTACTTTGATGCAGGGCTCTAGACTAACTTTTTGCACTGGGTGCACTGGTGCGCCTAACTTTTTTTCTTAGGTGCACCAGCACAAAAGTTAGGTGCACCCAAATTTTCATAAAGGCAATATTGACTAGTAAACAATTAACTAACAATCTGGTCAACATAAAGTTCTTTATTTGAAGCACAATTCTACAAGAAAGGTAACTTACAGAAAAAGTGTTGGTGCTTAAAGTGCTTCACTGAGCTAATATTTAAACTTAAAAACATCTCAAGATAAATAAAATCTAAATTAAGTGTTTGAAGGGTGTCAAACTGAACATTTCATGACTCAATGTCTTATGGACTATCCTCCATTGCAGTCACATGCCCCTCGAATGGCCAACTCCTGTAGTTTGTCCTTCTTGATCTTTGGCCTCGGCTAAACCAGCTGACCACACTCTCTCTAGCATCAACATCTTCCAGACTTGACCCCCTACACTGATTCATATCAGATCTTCCACTGTGTGTGAATGAAGATGCTCTAGTGCAGTGCTTCTCAAACCCTCCCCTTAAACCTATTAAAAAATCCTTCAAAATATACCACAGACAACATTCTTCTAATATTGTTATGACTTTTCTAACTTCGAGAAACATTGTAGGGCTCCAGACTAGCATTTAAGGACACCAGCACCAGTGCCTTTAAGCTCTACAGAAGGTGGCACCAGCACCTGACAGTAAAGCACTCACCCTAATCACACATGTACATCTCGGAGATGTCTGCATTTACATATTCAATAGGTATTTTTAAGTGTGTTTGCTCATCTGCAATACATCTCTAATATGTTTCCAGTAGATGTAAATATCAAATAGAGATTTATTAAATGCATGTAAAACAGCTTCTGAGACGTTTATCAGATTACACAGATGTTTCCCAGATCTTTAGCAGACGTCTTACAGATATACTTGTGCTGTCTGGGTAGTTGAGATGCAGTTCAAAATTAACTTTTATCAATGCCTTGTCATTTATAATGATTAATTCCAAAATTAATCTAAATATAATTTTATATATATATATATTAGGGAGTGGAAATGGCTGATAAGCCTAAAAGTACTTCTCTGCAGCCATCTAATAGTAGTAATTTAATGTATTTTTTATTTTTAAATAAGTGTTTGCTTTCCTACATTATGAAACTTTTAGTTTTATAAATGGGGCAACCTATGAAGGATGAACAAATAATGTCATCACATTAAAAATTACTTTAAAATTCGGTAATACTTAAAGTTTGAAGTGCTGGGAAAAGTTGTGTGAAGCATTTAAAAACACTTTAAGACATTAGACCATTTCTGCCACAAGTTATTCCTGTAACGTTAGTTATATTAAATCCATGGTGAATGGTGGAGAAAGATGTGTTTATTGAACAATGTTTATCCTGGTTTCCACATCAGTGGCGTTTGTTCTGATGTCTGTAGTTTTAACATAATTCTGTGCCGAATTTGAATGCTTCTCACAAGATTTGACAGAGATGTTATTGATTCTGCTTTCTTCACTGTATCTCCCAGCGCTGTATATAACGGTGTCGCGTGATCGAGAGCAGCCCACGGCTCCAGTCCGAGCAGATAAACGGTCTGTAGCCCAAACGAGTAGCGCGGATTTGTTCCGCTTTCGGTTCGTTTGTCCGATGTAGCTCTTGTAAATCGGGCATGATGAGAACGCAAAGCTGTTCATTCCATTTTTGGAACTGAGAAACAACCTTTCTTTGACTGAATGCGCATTGCGATGACGTCACAAGACGCGTCTAAGCGCAAAATCTGCGGCAATTTGGAAAATAACGGAGTTTGCTTGATTTTGCGATATATTCAGCGATCGCAGAATCCTGGAGAGACTGTCAGACATTCACTGAACAGAGCAGATTCAGAGAAAGAGCTGCTAGCATCTCTACTACTAACCTCTCTCTCTGTCTGACAGCAGCAGCACACGCATCTTCAAACGCACACACACACACCAATACAGGAGTATCTGGACCACGGCCAATCAGAGGGGGGGTCCGCCCTTCACTATCTCTGATTGGTTTAGACCACGATATGAGACTAACGTGTCTGTTGTCGAACAGCAGAGAGACTTTCTGAGTCGCGGAGACTCTTTTTTTTTTTGCGAATGGCTGGGCGCACCAGTGCGACCAAAGTTTTTTTTTTGGTCGCACCCTTGAGAAATTAGGTCGCACGTGCGACTAAATTGGTCGCACTCTAGAGCCCTGTGATGACACACACCGATCGGTCTAGCGGCGCTGCTTCAAGTCAAACACATCTAAGCGGTCTTCAGAGAAAGCATCATGTTGGCACGCTGCTATGTTGCCAAGTCCGCAGTTTGCCGCGGGTTGTTTTCGTGTCCGCGGGTCTTTTATAACATGCGGAATTGACGAGCTACGCGTAAACGATATCCGGGTTGCCGGGTTCTCCTGTAGTGGGCGGAGCTAATGCGCAAACGGTAATCTCATTGGCCGGTGCTCACCTATTATCGCCCCTGTTTTGATTTTAGCGAATCAGTTCGAGTTAGAAGCACACCGATAGCGTTTGTGATGGCTTTAGTCTGATTGTGCAACAAGGGGCTGCTTAAATACCGCGGTGATAAGCAGTTGTTGAGCAGCCTTCGTTTTCACTCCTGTTAGTGAAACACCGGTGTGATGTCGCTTCAAATGCGTGGCCATGCTTGATGTGTTTCCACTGTCATATGGCTTTCTTGTGCCACAGTGCCTACACACCGTCACGGTTTTATCCACTAACCTCTTTCCTTCATCATTATATTTGACAGGGAAGCCAAAATGCTCCCATACAGGGGATTTAAATGGCGCGGGGCATTCAAGCTCCTCCGCTCACCATGACCACGCTGTGCGTGGACTGAACATGCGCACAACTTTTTTTTTTTCATAAATCAATCCGCGGATCACGTGTGTGCCGAACCGAAGTTATTGATCCGAACGGATCACGGATCAATGATGATCCGTTGCACCACTAAAATCAGTGTAAGGTGATTTGTAGTGCATGAGCATGTAAACATACATATACTATTGAATCTTTTGTGGGATTATGTACACACTGTAATGCGTGAAAAGTGTCTAGTGCAAATAGAGTGTGTGTTACTACAGGTGGTTTTGTACACGCCCACTCAACTGTGTGTAACACACTTCGAATTGCACACAAATTCGAAGACAGTCCCCCCCCCCCCCAACCTTACCACATCACAGAAAAAAGTATTTGAATTTTTGGTGCAATTCAGGTTGCAATAAGGGGGTGTAATGGTCCATGTTTCAGGAGGTAGGGGGTTTTGTATGGGGTTTCAGAGAGGGGCGGGGGGATAAGCTGTTGAGCAGTCTGGTGGAGCGGGCTCTGATGCACCGGAACCGTCTTCCTAGTGGTAGGATCTGGAAGAGACTGTGGGAGGGATGGGTGGGGTCCTTCACAATAACTGGAGCATCGTGCAAGGACATTTCCAGGAAGGAGGGGAGAGGGGCACTGATGATCTTTGCAGCTGTGTTCACTGTCCGCTGGAGGGTCTTGCAGTCTGCTGCACTACAGTTCCCGTACCAGACAGTGATGCAGCTGGTCAGCACGCTCTCAATGGTTCCCGTGTAGAAAGTGGTGAGAATGGGTGGAGGGAGACTTGCTCTTTTCAGCCGGCGGAGAAGGTGTAGGTGCTGTTGCACCTTCTTGGAGAGTGGTGTAGTGTTGGTGGTCCAGGTGAGATCCTCTTTGATGTGCACCCCCAGGAATTTAGTGCTGCTGACTCTCTCCACAGTCGAGCTGTCGATGGCCAGTGGGGTGTGGTCACCAGAGTTTCACCTGAAGTCCATCACAACCGCCTTTGTCTTACTCACATTGAGAGACAGGTTGTTTGCACCACACCATTCAGCCAGCTGTACCACTTCCTCTCTGTAGTGCGTTTCATCGTTGTCATCTGCAAACTTGATGATGTGGTTGGAGATGAACTTGGCAGTGCAGTCATTGGTCAGCAGCGTAAAGAGCAGTGGTCTGGACACAGCATCATCTGTAGAGCGTTTTGGGCGGTATGCAAACTGGAGCGGATCAAGTGTGTTGGGGAGGCTGGTTTTGATGTTCTGCGTGACTAGCCTCTCAAAACAATTCATTATGATTGGAGTCAGTGCTATTGGACAGTAGTCGTTTAGACAGGACACAGGTGATTTCTTTGGTACCGTTGGATTTTTGTGGATTTGAGACATGTGGAGATGACTGCCTGGCTCAGCAAGGTGCTGAAGATATCCGTTAGGACATCTGTCAGCTGTTCAGCACCAATCACCTCAATAACTTGCTTTAACAGCTTTGTTGGAACAATATCTTGAGGAGAGAATGTCTACTTAAGCTTAAGTACAAGGTGTAAAAGTATGGATAAAGAAATCGGAGTTACATGTATATAGATTGGCATACAGTATATGAAAACTATTGTATTTTATTTTGGATGTCTGATATACGCCCCACAAAAAAAATCTAAAAGACTTCCACATAGACCCATAGGCATTTCTCCGGGCACCTCCAATCTAGGATTCAAGAATTAATCAATTGTTGAGAAAAGAACATCTAGACCAATATTAACAGTTTCTTCCACGCAAAGATGCGGAGATAAAAGGTCCACTTTCACACCCTGCAACGTCTCCATAAAAGACGCATTGAACTCCACATGTGTACTAGGGGTGTAACGATTTATCGATATGATGTATCGATGCCACGCATAAAATATCGATATATATGTAGTATAAAAAGGCACCTTTATATTTGGCACTGTCCACATTTTCACATAATATCCGTCTATGCATTACCGCCAACGTGTGCATTCTAGTTCAATCACACGTATCAGGACTTGATATAAGGACTGCCCGAAAGCACAAGGCGAGCATAAAAGCATAACAGAGCGCTGTGTAGGGCTGTGCGATTAATCGAAATCGAAATAAAATCGCGATTTGAGATTGCGCAATTTCTAAATCGCTTTATAGCTCGATTTTTTTCTGCGCCCCTGCCCCAACCTCCCGCAGTATGCTATCCGAACCAATCAGAATGCAGCAGAACAGAACAGACCGGGCATACAGACAGATAGTATGCTAAAGAAACAGGGAAGATGAGTTCAGAACAGGATAAGGACTTGGTGGCCAAAAAAAATGCATGTTGCATGCAGAGCACACAGCGGGGAGTAGCGATCATATTTCCTTCAGAGCAGAGAGCGTCTTTCTGAAGATCCCGCTCCGCTCGCTCATACGCTCAGCGCCACTCGCTAAACGCAAAATGCCCCTTTGGTAATTTGTTAATTCCAGAATCTGTGGAATAGGCTAAGCAATGTTTGTCTAAGCTAATGTTTCTAAAAGCAAATTCTAAAATCCTGTGAAGATTGACACGTTTTAATGGACCGCATTTCCCTGCAGTTTTGGTCTATTTTTAATTTTAGAAAGTGTTTCTTTTATTTACTCCACGAAATAATTATTTGTCAAGTGCATTTCATCTTGTGTGTGCTTTCATGGGCCTGATAAGTATTTTGTGAAATTCTATATCTGCTTTTCAAGTTTTCATCTTGTGTGCGTGTTTTGAATATGAAGTGTTGTTTTAATGGAAACGTATACTTTTTCAGTTATTTAATTTTTTAGCAAATGTTCCAAGTGGCTTCAAAACAAGACACGTTTTTAAATTAAGATTTAAATGTTATACATTTAAATTAGGGATGTTCATTTCGGTTATTTTTCCTAACCGTTAACCGACAAATATTATAGAACTGAATTAAATTAAAAAGAGTAAGTGTCTGTGACCCGTTAAAAATACTAGCATCTGTTTTTCGGGGATTAATTTCACATGTGCAAAAAGCAGCAAACAACAGAACGAGGATCCACCTGATCATATCATATTACATAACGCACCTGCAGCACTTCTGCAAGCGGAGAAAAACTTAATTCACCTAGATGCTGGGTTCAGCCTTTTGGGTCATTTTTTTGGGTTATTTGTTCAGTGTTTGGGTAGTTTGTGTTCGCGGTGTGAATCACTAAACGAACGTCGCTCGCGTCTGTCTTATTGCTTGATAAAGAGTCTGATGCTTTGCATAAAATAAACTATTATATTTATAAAGATACAGAACACAAATACTTTGGATGTTAAAACATGTCCTCAGAGCTGTTGACTGTTTGTTGTTGAGCAGGTTATGAAGGCAATCGCAGTACATTTCGTCCATGAGTGAAGCGCAGGGCGGCGGTCTTATCCGTGATCAGTCCCCGCCGAACACGACTCCAGCTCGGCGCGAGAGCCAGTGCCGTTATGGTGGAAACACAATTACAGAGTGGTCGATTTACTCGTGAATTACATCGGTTTAATGTTTAATCTTTACTTCTAATGTTTGTTAAACGAGATTAAATAGGCAATGTGTAGGCTTATAGCTTATAAAAACAAGCAAATGAGAAATAAAGGAAGTTATCACGTCTGGAGTATTTTACAGAAGTTTAGAGGATTTAAGTTAATCTGTAAATATTATTTCATGCATAAAGTAAAAAAAAGAAGAAAAAAAAGCGAATATTATAATAGAAACGAATAAAGCCATTAGCTGAGTTAAATCATCCATTAATGATGGGTTAAATAAACAATCAAATTTACTGGGTAAAATTAACCCCAAATGTACTCTTTTACCCAGCCCAGATTGGTTTATTTTGAACCCAGTGTTTTGTAGAGTATGCAGAGTTTGTTCATTATTGTGCTGCGCGAAATTAAAGCAGACGGCAGAATGCAGCATTCTATTTTTTTTCTTATTTTACAAAAAAGCAAAGATATTTTTTTTTATTGAATGTACACAAATAAAAGCAGACCTTTTACAATTCCGATTATCTTCATGACCAAGAGGAGTTGCTTCCACTGTTAGAAGGGGAATAAATCCAGTGATTGCTCCAGCGCCGCATGCGCTCACATTTAAGCATTCTACCTTCACAATACAGCCTGTTCATTTATCATTATAAAAAACAACCGGTCAAACATATGGAAAAAACACACTGCTCTGTTTAAATATGTAGTCAAATCTGTGCTCTTTAGCGTTATCACCGTACCGCCGTGAAGTTATGCAAATCATTTTGTTTTATGTGGATATTGTAAGGGTAAATAAATAAAAGGTAAATAATATTTTGGCATTTAAATACAGCGAATACGGAACATTTGATTTTGTGTTGAAGGAGAGACCCAACATTGGTTTCAGTTTTGTTTTAGCCTAAAATAATTAGTTTTGGTTTGTCGTTATAGCTTCTTATTTTTAATTCTTGTTATTTTCTAGCCTACTGTTAATTGAAAGGTTTTGTTGTGGAGTGAGGGGAACTAAAATAGTCTAGCTATGTTTACAGTGTTTATTATAATGTTTGTAATTCGCGTTGGGCTATTTCTGAATGAAATAATAAAATGCGACTTATAGGCTACTTTGTTTTTTCTCTCTCTCGCTCTCTCTAAAAAACGTGTTTTTTATACATGTAGCTTATTTTAACCATGCAGCAAACCTTTTAAAATATTTTGATAAATTACTAAAAATAAATAAATAAGTGAATTTAAACCGTTTAACTGATTGTATTAATGGGTCAAAATTATTATCGGTTGGTTAAAGGTTAATTAACATCCCTAATTTAAATGAACAATTTCACTCTGAAACATAACCATTTCTTATCGGACTACTGCTTTAATTGAGACATTTATTCAATAATGTCACTATAAACAGGAAAAAATAAATAGGCCTAATCTTACTGGAGACATTTAATGTGAGCGGGTGATTTGAGCGAGATTCGGTTTACCGGTGAGCGTGAGCGGAACATTAGCGGAGCGTTTGGCCGTGGAACGACTGAGAGGAGCGCACACACACAAAGCGGAATATTGAACCGCTCCGCTTCGCTCACATGCTCTGGTTGCATCTTGTTTTGTTGGATTTGATTACTCACATATATATATATATATATATGTATTTGGCCATATGTCTGTTCTAGAGACATGTTACAACTTTTTGGGAAAGGTCTAATTGGTTTCCTTTGGAAATATGTTTCAAATTCACACAGAATGCATTTTTAAAGGTCAAGATTTCTTTATTTGTCACATGATAAATTATACAGGGTATAATCAAAAGTGAAATGTAGATCAAATCAGGTCCGCTCAGTGGACAGTGCAAAGAATAAAAATTATATAAAAGTAACACCACACAAGAGCATATATATATATATATATATATATATTAGTGGTGGGCCGTTATCGGCGTTAACGTGCTGCGTTAACGTGAGACTCTTATCGGCGATAAAAAAAATATCGCCGTTAATCTATTCTCAAAGTTGGGTTGGGAGCTGGGTCTATACTACGCAAGCTATGATGACTTTCACCCTGATATTTTAGCGCGGATGTATACCTAGCCGAATTGCACTGTAGGGGGCGAGAACGAGTCTTCGAACTAGAGGCTCGCAGTCCGTGATGGACAGATTGTTAACGGCTGGTCTATGTGGTAATACAATCGGGCAGGACATCCAAACACTCACCTATCATTCATCAACCTCAAATATGGCTTTTCCTCTGAAAGATGTATGTAGTAGCAACTTTACATGGCCGCTCAATATGATGTTAACCTAGAGAAATGTGCGCTATTGAAGTGTTTGTGTGGAAGCGCGTTTGCGCAGGACAGGCTCCGGTGCGCTCACTTGCTCTTAAAATCTCCGTCATTTTTGGTCATACAGATAAAAGTAGCCTAATACATCTTTCGAATCTGTAAAGACTCTACGTTTATTTGTGTGCACTCAGAATAACAACGAAACGTTGCGCTTTTAAGCAAACAGGATGCGCTTTAGGTCTCATGTGAACTTGAGAATTCACTCCCGTGTCACCCTCTGCTTCGAACCTGTGTGTATGCCTAACGTTACTGTGAAATTACCACATCAAACGTGACGTGCTAACATGGATGCAGCTATGAAGCCGCCGGGTTTGCTTCAGGGAAAATTTATTTTGAAGAAGCTTCCCAATGGAAACTGTAAACAGTTCATCACGACCTCTTATGTAGGCCTACAGTTCAAAATTCATGTTTAACTGAATAAACAGTTAGTAAACACAAGTACATCTTATTGAACATAATTTATTTTCATCACCAATTATCATAGAAGAACAGCTTTCTCAAGCAGTTTGTGATGCATTTTGGAAACAGGAGATGCGCCCCTGGTCTAATGCGCCACCTGGCTTGAGAAGCCCGTTCTCAAAGACTTACTTTTAGCCATTATTTGGGTAGCACACATATTCTGAATGCCTTCGGCAGAATTCAAATGAGCCATTTTAATCTAGATTAATTCCAAAATTAATCTAGATTAATCTAGATTAAAAAAATTAATCTATGCCCACCCCTATATATATATATATATATATATATATATATATATATAGGTAAAAAAAAAGAAATAAAGAGTAAAATGTGTAATAGAATAAAGAAAAGTGCAAAACAAGATGTGCAAAAACAAGTAAGATGTGAGATAAAGCATGTCTGTTTGTGTCAAAATCGTGATTAAAATCGAAATCGAAAAAAAAATCAAAAAATCGTGATATATATTTTTTGTCCATATCGCACAGCCCTAGCGCTGTGTGATAAGTTTTCCGCGTACACATCTGAAGCCCACGCAAACAGACAGCCGCATCAACTCTGTGTTAATACTGAATTGAGCTATCCTCCGCTTTTTTGTGCATGGATGAATAAATACAGACAAAACTACATCAAAATGCATGTTTTGACTAATATCCTTGTAAACAGTCGTTTAAGCATTGCATATGTCTTATTGTAAACAGTGGAGAAAGAAAAGGCATGTGTATCAGTATATTAAATCTGTGCTTTTCATTCTTAAAGTGAAAGCAAACTAATAATAAATCTAATGCTGTCAAAGAAAAACACAAGTGCACACTGCTCCTGACTAAATAACCTTTGTAACATCAAAAAGTATTAATTTATAGGCTATTTAATTTATACAGTGAAGACTATGCAGTTATTTTACATCTGATTACTGCATTTCTGTAGCGTACCTGAACATTTATTTTAGACTGAGCTGAAAAACCTTAAAAGCACTGTTTATTGAACTGGTGTCTTTGTTCTATTGTATTTATTTTCTGCTATTGCTTGTAATTTGGTTATCTGTAGAAAAGACTTTTTAGCACTGAGCCCATAGTAGCATTTTTAGATTTATGTTCATGTTCATTTATGCATTTAGCAGACGCTTTTATTGTCTATACATTTTTATTTTTGTCAGTATGTGTTCCCTGGGATATATATAATGTTATATATTTTTGGTTACATTTGTGAGTTAATAAAAATGTAGATGGTTGTTAAAAATAGGTATATAATATCATAATATCGATCGATATACTCCTGTATCGAATCAAAAGGGTTATCGGCAAATATTGTATCGCTGGGTATGAGAATCGATATCATATCATGATGAACCATCCGACTTACACCCCTAATGTGTACTAGGCGTTAGAGGCCGAAGCCATCTTTTAGCCAGGCAAAATTTACTTGGTTGGCACGGAAGAGATACAGTACATAAAATCGGATTATGATCAGATACTATAAAATCCTCAATGATAATGTCACTAACAACTAAGCCGAGTGACAGATCCAAGTCCAGAGTGTGCCCATAAGTGTGCGTAGGACACCATTTGCTGAAACCCAAAAGAATCAAATAAGACTTATAAAAATGTTAGCTAAGTAGTTAGTTGGACAGCACACATGGACATTGAAATCCCCCATCACTAATATTTTATCACATTTTAGAACAACGTCCACAAAGGTGGCAGCCAGTTCTGAGATGCAGTCCTTATTAGCTCCCGGAGGCCGGTAAATAACAGCACAAGAACAGGTGTTGTTGATTGAATTTCAAAAGATTGGAGTTTAAAACTTGAAAATGTATCAAACTTAAGCAAAGTACAAATAAAATTGTCCTTAAAAATAGACGCCAGTCCTCCTCCCCTTCCTATTTGTCGATAATTAAAAACTGTACAATTATTAGGTACAGCTTCTCCCAGCACATACCTATTACCAGTGTTTAACCAAGTCTCAGTAATAAAAACAAAGTCTAAGTCCCAAGCTCTCAAAAAAAAAAAAAAAAAAAAAAGGACTTCTTTTTCAAAGACCGCACATTTATCAAAGCCAACCTGATCACCCATCCGTCGTCGTCCATGACATCTGAAGTCCGTTCTCCGACAGCTAACATTACGTGACATGACATCTGACGCACAGACGCCATTGGCACATGCCACTATGCTCTGTGACACTTCCGGTTTTCGGTGGCACATGCCAAAAATCTGTGACATGTCAATGGATGCCATTGGCACATGCCAAAAACCTGTGACATAAACCTGTGACATGTCAATGGACTGCGTCTTGTGTCACATTGTCACGCTGCGTGTCGCACCTTCGGTAGTGACTGACACCTGCCCCTAGGTGCCGCTGCATAATGTAGACTGCGTGACACAATATATATATTATGAGCATGCATTTTTTCTGGAGTTGTCTAAATATGACAGTTTATATTTTTTATGTAATTTCGGATAGGCTACTGGAAATAAACTTACAATGAAAAATACACATTAAGGGGCATTAGACACATTTTAAGCTTAACAGAGGACTATTTGTTGTACAAATGAATTTTGCGATGCAATAAATCGTATACTTGACCGCAACATACTGTTAATTAAATCAATATCGTTCTGACGTGCTTGTGTCACGCGATCTACATTATGCAGCGGCACCTAGGGGCAGGTGTCAATCACTACCGAAGGTGCGACACGCAGCGCTACAATGTGACAAGACGCAGTCCATTGACATGTCACAGGTTTATGTCACAGGTTTTTGGCATGTGCCACTAAAAACCGGAAGTGTCTCGGAGCATAGTGGCATGTGCCAATGGCGTCTGTGCGTCAGATGTCATGTCACGTAATGTTAAAACTGCTTCTGATAAATCAAGCAAGAATGCATAGGCCATGAAGACTTGGCGAAATACAATTTTGGCTTTTTTTCCCAGAAAATTTCCTGCACAAAATAAATTCAAGCACTTTCCAGGGCCTTGAATTTTTTTTTCATATTCACAAACATTCAAGGACCCGTGGGAACCCTGCATGTAGCTCCATGGTATTCCTTTAAGTATATTGGTAAATCATGTAAAATGATGATAATTGTATCTATATCGTACAGTAGGCTATATCAAACAAACACGCAATACTTGTACTATCACTGTAACGTTACCACAGTAACGCCAAATTGCTTTAAAAAAAACTAACTAAATATAAAGTATTAAACACAGTTGAAGCGACCTGTATGTCCCCGAATACATTGCCTTTGCAAATCAATTAATTTTTATTAAACAACGAATTCCTTTGTGCGACGATTGAAACATTGCAAATAAAAATGTATCAAGTTCCAAGTGTTTCTGAACGTTCACTCAAAAACACATAAAAAAGCTCTTCACATTACCTGTAAATCCGTGATGTTATATCCTATCAATTTTTCAACGAGAGCACAATTCTTTTTTTAAGTGAAATACATTTGTACTTGAACACGTTTAAAAAGCTCCCAAATCTACTTTCCCAACGTCATTCTTCTTCTTCTTCTTCTCTTGGTTAATGGCGGGTTGAAAACAACTTGTAGGTGCATACCGCCACCTACTGTACAAGAGTGTGTCACGTCCTTTTAACTGTGCTCATATTCTTATCATTAACCCTGTGTAATTAAGAAATTTAAATAATGCTTTCCTGGAGATCCTTATCCCTTCTCCCTCTCCTTCTGACCATAATATCCCCGTCAGGTTCCACTCACGCCCTACCTCCTGAACCCTATTTTGCAACACCCGTCTTTCCACCTCATATAGAATACAGTCCAATATGACATGCTCAACATTTTCTTTAACCCCACAGTTATCACAATTCTCATTATTACTTTTCCCCATTAAAAAAGGGTGCTATTCAGTCCTGTGTGATGCACTCTCAATCTTGTCATTACAATTTCTTCCCGTCTGTTCCTTTCTTTATGGTTTTTAATGCTAACAGACTTTTGAATTTTATAATATTGCCTTCCTTTCTTGTCTTCCTCCCACCATTTCTGCCACATTTCGATACCTTTTCTCTTAATTATTGCTTTTCCCTCACTTTTCCCAAGTGGAATTGGAAATGATATTTCTTTTAACAAAGCCTCTTTTGCCAATTTGTCTGCATATTCATTCCCTTTTACACCCTCATGTGCTGGTACCCAACAAAACTGAACATCTATTCCACCCCTATGAATTCTTAACAAACTGTGATAAAGATATATCATTAAGTCTTCTCTGACAGATGTCATTGACTGTATACTTTTCATGACAGCCAATAAATCTGTGCATACTGTAACCCTATCAGGTTTGATTTCTTCAACCCACTGTAGTGCAATAATGACTGCCACAAGTTCTGCCGTATATACTGATAAATTATCTTCTTATTCTTTTGAAAATTTCAATCTTAAATTCTGGAATATGTATTCCAATTCCCACACTTTCCTGTTTGTTCTTGGATCCATCTGTATAAATATTAAGATAATTCGAACAACTGTTTCTTAGATACATACTATTTTTAACTCCCACTTCCTCCATTCTCCATTCTTTTTTCTTTTCCATAATACTAAAATCGATCTTAACCTCAGGAAAAAGCCATGGTGGAACATCACTAACTGGATTGTGTCCCATTGTCATTACTGGAAAACACGTGCTTCAAGTTCACTTGACATCAGGGTTGCCAGGTTCTAACAGCAAATCCTGCCCAATTGCTACTTGAAACTAGCCCAAAACTAGCCCCGTTTATGTTCAAGTGTAGTCATGAATACCCTGATGAAGTCGCATTCCAGGGGCTAATGGATAAACGTTATAGGGGTTGCTTCAAACCGCGGACATAAAAAACGGTGTTAAAATAGCCCAACTCCGCGGGAGGACTTGGAACTTGGCAACAGTGCTTGACAGGCAGGGACGTTGGAGCCAGCTGCAAATGGGTGGGACATAAGCTGCAAGTGGGCTATACAAACCAACAGAAGATTTTGATTGGTTTGTTTAATGTCATAAGGGTTGTAGTATCGGTCCAGGAGGTGGCAGTAGTGGGCGATTTTTGTTGAGATCTGTCAAAAAAACGAAGACTACTTTCAGCGTCATGGTAGATGTGGAAAATGTAAGCGTGTTGCACAATTTTTGTTTGTTTTGTAAAAAAAGAATTACAAACTGTGAAAAGTGCATTTTATTGTTGGCTTTTTTTACAACGTTTTCTTAGTACCACACACAGCTTACAATGTGCCTGACAATATATTTTTCTACAAACATCTACAATTTGCTCTTCGTATTATGGATACCAAAGATCAAAAGCAGTTAATGTAATCAGTGTTGGGGGTAATGCATTACAAGTAACGCCAGTTACTTTATAATATTACTTTATTCTAACTTACTTGAAAAACGCATAACTTTTTAATTTACTGGAAAATATCTGAGTTACTTTTTTCCATTTATTGACTGACAGTGTGCTGTGTGAACATGATCTTACTGTAGTTATAATCTAGACTAAATGTGAATGTGTATTAATTCCCAGCAGCCATATCACCCTGCAGACCAAGAATGGTTGCCCACTGATGCTAAGCAGGGTTGAGCCTGGTCAGTACCTGGATGGGAGACCTCCTGGGAAAACTAGGTTGCGGCTGGAAGAGGTGTTAGTGAGGTGCTCACCCTGGCAGTTAGTGAGGGCTCCTAACGCCCCAGTGTAGTGACGGGGACACTATACTGTCAAAAAGCACAGTCTTTAGGATGAGACGTTAAACCGAGGTCCTGACTCTCTGTGGTCGTTAAAAATCCAATGGCACTTCTCGTAAAGAGTAGGGGTGTAACCCCGGTGTCCTGGCCAAATTCACATCACTGGCTCTTATCAATCATGGCCTCCTAATAATCCCCATCCAGTTGATTGGCTCTATGACCCTCTCTCCTCTCCACCTGCAGCTGGTGTGTGGTTGTCCTGTGGCAGCCATCGCATCATCCAAGTGGATGCTGCACACTGGTGGTGGTTGAGGAGAGACCCCCCCCACATGATTGTAAAGCGCTTTGGGTGTACAGCAATACACAATAAAGCGCTATATAAATTCTTCATTCATTCAATTCATCCCACTCACAAAAAACAGATTCAGTATTAATCTAAAGGAATTAAAACAGTGAAATGCAAACTCAGAATATGACGCAAACCTGCAATAATTAAATATGTTAAACAAAATAAATATGTCTAATCTCATTTTATTAACCAATGTGTTTGCTGCTGACCTTTGATGATCCAATTCAACCATACTAACAAGCAAAAATTACTTTAGATAAACTAACAATTGTGCTTCGTTGTTTTGTTTTTTATTGCTGAAGAGTGTTGAACCTTTTATTTCTGCATTCTACTGTACAGACATAATTTACTCTTCCTTCAAACTGAGGTTTATTCATTACACGTTTTGGTGTGAAAGGGCTTTTACATTTGCTATAAATAGAACTGCTTGTATTAAAAACAAACAATCAAGCCATGCTCATATTTAAAAAGTAGCACAAAAGTAATGTAACGCATTACTTTCCATACAAAGTAACTAAATAATGTAATTAGTTACTTTTTTAGGGAGTAATGCAATATTGTAATGCATTACTTTTAAAAGTAACTTTCCCCAACATTGAATGTAATTGCATGGCAATGTAATTTTTTTAAGTTTTAGACTGCACTGATTTATAAAGTGTAAATGTCTTAAACGTTTACACTTTTTACGTAAACGTAAATAGATTTAGGATAGTTTTCTAAAGAATAAGGTAAATTTTCAAAAGTATTAGAACCCATCTCCTAAAACCTCCTAATCCACAATGTAACATAATTAAAACATGGTGTGTATATATATATTATTATTATTATTTTATACTAATAATAATCAGTAAAATACAATTTGAAATATGTTATTGTGTTTTAGGATCGACTTATTAGTCTAGTTCACATTTAGTCTAGTTGTGGTTTTTAAAAGGAACACTTTGTCTAAAAATAGTAATAAAGTCTAATTTACTTGGCCTCATTTCTTCCCTTGGGGCTTAAAAGTTCTGGGCACCATTTACTTGCATAGCATAGACGTACAGAGCTGATAAATTATCCTTGACATGTTTGTACATGTCCAACAAGATAAATAGTCATGCATATCTTGGATGGAATGGGGAGAGTGTTCTACATTTACATTTATGCATTTAGCAGATGCTTTTATCCAAAGCGACTTACAGTGCATTCAGGCTATACATTGTTTTTTTGTCAGTATGTGTGTTCCCTGGGAATCGAACCCACAACCTTTGCGCTGCTAACGCAATGCTCTAACCACTGAGCCACAGGAACACAAATTTGAGTTTTAAATTTGGGTCAACCCTAGTGCTCATTGTGCTTCTTGTGTACCCACCAGGTTATGTTGGGAAGGGCAAGCAACATGAGCTCTGTGGAATTTACAGAGGATTGCATCTGTGATTTTGCAGTGTCCACAGCACTATTGTGCTGAATGAATGATTGTACATAATTTGGTTAATCAGAAATAAAATAATTTACCCACCCTGATCTTTCAAATTAATTAATGGATTTGTGTAACATGTTCTGAAGAACATTAGTCTGTCATTTGCTGTAATTTAATTAAATTAAATATGCAAAATAAAAAAATGTGCAGTACAGGTGGATGGTAACAGCAACATTTTCTTTGTGTATCACACATTTACCTCTCGAGTGCAACTGCATACTGTAGAAGCTACTGTAGAAATGTAAAATGTAATATATCCAGAAATATGTTTAAATTAAATTACAGTTAAAGGATTTAAAATGACACCATCAAGACAATGGTGTAAAGATGTGATTTCAATGTTGACAGTGAATCATATTGAATACACGATGACAAAACTATAAATTAAATTAAATTTACTACAAAAACTCGTTATATTTATATATATTTTTAACTAAGATGAATTTTAACCTACTTGCGGTATAAGCTCCTCCCACTTGCAGGTCTTGGCGTAGGCTCCTCCCACTTGCAGGTCTCCTGCAGTGATAACCAGAGCATGTGAGCAGTCATATTTCCTTCAGAGCAGAGAGCGCCTTTCTGAAGATTCCGCTCCGCTCGCTCTATGCGCTCACTGCCACTCGCTCAACCCAAAATGCCCTTTGGTAATTTGCTAGTTCGAGAATCTGTGGAATAGGCTAAGCAATAGTTTGTGTAAGCTAATGTTTCTAAAAGAAAATACTAAAATCCTGTGAAGCTTGACAGATGTTTTAATGGACCGCATTTCCCCGCAGTTTTGGTCTATTTTAATTTTAGAAAGTGTGTTTTTTTTTTTATTTACTCCATGAAAATGTTTAAGTGCCTTTCATCTTGTGTGTGCTTTCATGGGCCTGATAAGCAAGGCATATTTTGAGAAATTCGATGTGCATTTCATCTTGTGTGCGTGATTTGAATGTTCTGTTGCACAATTGTGCACAATTGGGCTAATGCTGTGGACCCAGTTAACTGCCCGGTTGGTTCAGTGCTAAAGTTCCTACAGCATAAGTTTTCGGCTGGAGCGGCCGCTACCACCCTGAGAGTTTACGTTACGGCTATCACTGCTCGAAGCTGCTCGGACGATGTCCCCCTGGGTAGACATTGTCTGGTTTCTTCTTTTATGCGTGGGGCTAAGCGCTTGAGGCCGGTTCGTCCTCCTAGTTTCCCTTCTTGGGACCTTTCTGTGGTCCTGAAGGGGTTGCTAGAGCCTCCTTTTTAACCTCTTGAGCCAGCTCCCGTGAGGATTCTGACACTGAAGGTTACACTTTTGTTGGCATTGGCCTCATTCAAGCGTGTGGGAGATTTGTAGGCTCTGTCTGTCAGCGAGTCCTGCAAAGAGTTTGCTCCGGGTCTGGTTAAGGCTTTTTTAAGGCCTAGGCCGGGTTATGTCCCCAAAGTTCTCTCTACATCTTTTCGTTCGCAGGTAGTAGTGCTGCAGGCTTTCTCTCCCTCCCCTTCCAGTGAGGGCGATGATCTTTGTCTGCTCTGCCCTGTTAGAGCCCTGAAGATGTATGTGGACCGCTCCAGTCAATGGCGTCAGTCCTTACAGCTGTTAGTGTGTTTTGGTGCAGGCCGCAAAGGGCTAGCCGCATCTAAACACACAATATTCCACTGGGATGTTATTTCGTTGGCCTATGAGGTGCGCAGTCTGCATTCACCTCTAGACATCAGAGCTTATTCCACCAGAGGGGTGGCTTCCTCCACAGCATTGTTTAGAGGGGTGCCCCTAGAGGACATTTGTATGGCGGCGGGATGGTCCTCTCCCCATACTTTTGTGAAGTTCTATAACCTTGATGTGAACACGGCTCCTGGTTCCCAGGTTCTTTCTGCTTGAACCAGCTGTGGTTTTGGGTGTTCTGGTCTGTAATTGGCCAGATCTGGCAGCGCGATAGCTTGGCGTGTGTGGTATATCGTTCCCACGTAAGCTACACAGCGTTGAGTTACCTATGAAAGAGAATGTCTCAGGATACTTACCCTTGTTCTCTGAGTAGGGAACGAGACGTTGCGTCCGCTACCAAGCTCCTCGTGCTGTCGACATGTTTCTTCGACAGGAAAATCTGAGGGGTAAGATGGCGCGAACGTGGGTCTATGTCAAACACGTATGACGTAGGGGCGGTATCTCGCGCCATCAGCCAATGAATTGGCGTGATTCTATATGGGCTTCAGACAATCGGTCACACCTGGGTGTTCCCACTGCGGTAAGCTACGCAGACTCTCGTTCCCTACTCAGAGAACAAGGGTTACGTAAGTAATCTGAGACGTTTTATTGTACATTACAAAAAAGTAATCATTTTATTAGTGGTGGGCCGTTATCGGCGTTAACGTGCTGCGTTAAAAAAAATTTAAAATAAAAAAAATATCGCCGTTAATCTATTCTCAAAGTTGGGTTGGGAGCTGGGTCTATACTACGCAAGCTATGATGACTTTCACCCTGATATTTTAGCGCGGATGTATACCTAGCCGAATTGCACTGTAGGGGGCGAGAACGAGTCTTCGAACTAGAGGCTCGCAGTCCGTGATGGACAGATTGTTAACGGCTGGTCTATGTGGTAATACAATCGGGCAGGACATCCAAACGCTCACCTATCATTCATCAACCTTAAATATGGCTTTTCATCTGAAAGATGTATGTAGTATCAACTTTACATGGCCGCTCAATATGATGTTAACCTAGAGAAATGTGCGCTATTGAAGTGTTTGTGTGGAAGCGCGTTTGCTGCAGGACAGGCTCCGGTGCGCTCACTTGCTCTTAAAATCTCCATCATTTTTGGTCATACAGATAAAAGTAGCCTAATACATCTTTCGAATCTGTAAAGACTCTACGTTTATTTGTGTGCACTCAGAATAACAACGAAACGTTGCGCTTTTAAGCAAACAGGATGCGCTTTAGGTCTCATGTGAACTTGAGAATTCACTCCCGTGTCACCCTCTGCTTCGAACCTGTGTGTATGCCTAACGTTACTGTGAAATTACCACATCAGACGTGACGTGCTAACATGTATGCAGCTATGAAGCCGCCGGGTTTGCTTCAGGGAAAATTTATTTTTAAGAAGCTTCCCAATGGAAACTGTAAACAGTTCATCACGACCTCTTATGTAGGCCTACAGTTCAAAATTCATGTTTAACTGAATAAACAGTTAGTAAACACAAGTACATCTTATTGAACATAGTTTATTTTCATCACCAATTATCATAGTAGAACAGCTTTCTCAAGCAGTTTGTGATGCATTTTGGAAACAGGAGATGAGCCCCTGGTCTAATGCGCCACCTGGCTTGAGAAACCCGTTCTCAAAGACTTACTTTTAGCCATTATTTGGGTAGCACACATATTCTGAATGCCTTCGGCAGAATTCAAATGAGCCATTTTAATCTAGATTAATCTAGATTAATTCCAAAATTAATCTAGATTAATCTAGATTAAAAAAATTAATCTATGCCCACCCCTATATTTTATTAATTTCAACAAATGTACCATCAATACAGTCACTACATATCTGCGGTCATTGGCTGTGTCCATTGCATCCGACACGTTTTCTCTGACACGCCCCCAATGCTGAAACTCTGGGTTTAACAAAAATTTTGAGTTTTCCACTCGTTATAATGACTTTGTGGTGCTGTTCGTGTGCATTCAACTCGTAAATACGATCTATCTGTCATGGCCTTCGCAGGACAAGCTTGCTGAAGATAGTGGCTCCATGCAGAAGTTCCAGTGCAGCCGGGACAAAGGGAAGTGGGTAACAAGATTTGATATTTATTTTATGGAGTGAGCGGTAATCGATACAGGGCATTGTTTGTGACCAATCGTTTTACATCATAAGACCTCAATATATCGTCAGGAGCCACAAGCATTAATTTTGTGTTATAGTTACACTTAACATGACATACTGCAGGGGCAGATGTTGGGCACACGCTCGACTGAGAACTGATGCTATGAGTCATATTTAAAAGAAAACTAAATTATATATATATATATATATATATATATATATATATATATATATACTTTTTAAAGTTTGCACAAGGGCAGTTGCTTGAGCACATCTTGGGGTCTGTTTGTGCATGTGCCTGGTAATAACTAAATGGATCGGAGCTGCTTCATTAGCAGATACGGTCACACCCTGATGAAGGCCTGCTTGGGCTGATACGCGTTGGTGTTTTTTAATATGTAGCTCTGTCTAATAAAAGTTTTTGTACTTCGCTTGCTATGTGAGTGCCTGGATGTGGATTTGTTTTGTTTTGCAATGGGATCCACTTTTTGTTTTTGACATTCTGTTCCTGCTTTGGAGCACCCATCTCGCTTGTGATCACTTGACACGCTCCTGGTCTAGATCATTTTCTTCTTTGAGTATTAAGAAAGTATGTAGTTTTATTATGTAATAGTGATTCTGTTCTGTTGGACAAATGTCATACCCAAAAATCAAGAGTAACAGCTTTTAAGCTTGCTTTTTAAATTTTCTGAGACAAAGTTTCCCTTCTTAAATGACAAAGAAATAATAATGAAAATAGATAGCATTATTTGTGCTCATTTAATAGTGACAATTTGGTGGTCGTATTTATAATATGTTTCATATTTAATTGTACACGTATTATTTTATGTTATTATATTATTTTATGGCTGACAGGGCACATGTAATCCGCGCATGCACCCTGATCTTGTGAGGGTGTGTGACGAAGGCCTGCTTGGGCTGATACGCGTCGGTGTTTTTTAATATGTAGCTCTGTCTAATAAAAGTGTTTGTACTTCGCTTTCAATGTGAGTGCCTGCATGTGGATTTTTTTTTTCGTTTTGCAATTGATTCCAGTTTTTGTTTTTGACATTCTGTTCCTGCTCTGGAGCACCCATAGTCTCACTTGTGATTACTTGACCCGCCCCTGCTCTAGATAATTTTCTTCTTTGAGTATTAAGAAAGTGTTGTTTTAAGAAATTAAGAAATTTGTATCAAGAAAGCTCATAAGAGTGACAAATGACCCGCTCTTATCATCTGATCATGGTTGTATCTCTCTATTAGTGCTCCTGGATCTTAGCGCTGCATTCGACACTATCGATCACAACATTCTGTTGAATAGACTTGAAAACTCTGTTGGCATTAGTGGAAGTGCATTAGCGTGGTTCAAATCATACTTATCTGACCGCCATCAATTTGTAGCAGTGAATGAAGAGGTATCATATCGATCACAAGTACAGTATGGAGTACCTCAAGGCTCAGTACTAGGGCCGTTACTTTTCACGCTTTACATGTTACCCTTGGGAAATATCATCAGGAAACATGGGGTTAGCTTTCACTGTTATGCTGATGATACTCAGCTCTATATTTATTCACGGCCCGGTGAAACACACCAAATTGAGAAACTTATGGAATTGCATAGTCGATATAAAAAACTGGATGATGAATAATTTCTTACTACTAAATTCCAAATAGTGTTAATATCGGACCTAAAAACCACACAACCTAGAACACTGTCTAACACTTGATGGCTGCTCTCTCGATTCTTCACCATCAGTCATGAACCTAGGTGTGCTATTTGATAGCAATCTCTCCTTTGACAGCCACATTTCTAGCATTTGTAAAACTGCATTTTTTCATCTTAAATAAATCTAAACTGAGACCTATGCTCTCAATGTCAAATGCAGACATGTTAATTAATGCGTTTATGACCTCAAGGTTAGATTATTGTAATGCTTTATTAGGTGGTTGTTCTGCATGCTTAATTAAACAAACTACAGATGGTCCAAAATGCAGCAGCTAGAGTTCTTACTAGAACCAGGAAGTATGACCACATTAGTCTGGTTATGTCAACACAGCACTGGCTCCGCTCCCTATTAAACAGGGATTTTATGTTGTTTTATGTTATTATATTATTTTATGGCTGACAGGGCGCATATAAACCGCGCATGCACCCTGATCTAGCGAGCAAACCATGCCCTTGATGATATCGTCAGACAAAAGCTGTTTTAAAGCAAGGCTATGCAGCGCGTCGCGGAGGTGACCAGAGGTGTTTTTTAAAGGATGTCAGTGGAGGAGGGGCTTCACCACGCTGAATAGGCCAAATAAACTGCTTTCGTGGGGAAATAAACATGGTATGCGCAAAAAATGATTTAATTTTGCTTCAATTACGTTAAGGCTATAATTAGTGTGATTGGTAATCAAGGCAGACATGAATGATCCAAGTTGACCGTTACGCTTTCTCCAATGGTAGAGCCGCGGAGTTTTATATCTCCCGAAATTTACACCATCTCTGCTCAGACTCGAAACAACAGGAAGACAGAACCGGAAATTGTAGAAGAACAAAGAAAATGAAAGTGTGTGGATCCGCTTTACATTATTTTTGCAATTTCAAAAGAAAGTATATAATGTGGCAGTATTTTAAAAAAAGTATTATGTGAAAAGAACAGATGAGAAACAATTGATTGATCAAAATGTATGTAATAGCAAGGATACTAACAACAATTGCTTTGTTTCACCTAGGTAAGTAACGTTATGCTATTACATTTATATTTGCTCTTCTGTTTAAAACTTGTTGACAAGTGTTGTTAGATGGAAAATTCTCCTTTGGGCTATTGTTTATTGTGACATCGAGGCCAGGCCCAAGCCTTTATGGGGCCCGAAGCAGAATTGTATTGGGGGGGGCCTCGGTGCGTCAATATGACTGGTTATTGTCAAAGCTTGATTATTCACACACTATAAATCTAACACACCCATTATCAGTTTTGTTTGTTGTAGCTGTGTTGCTTACATCATACCATTCTCTGCCTGCATGTTTTTACCCTTCTGTGATGTTTAATAGTAACAACCGTGATCGGGTATTATGGCAATATATTCCATGGGATATGCATGCGCATCTTTCATAATCGCAGATGAATCGCCTTCGATATTGAACGCAATATTGCGTAGCTTGTCAGTGAACTATGGCTCTGTGTATTAACTGCCGCTCCATCTGAAAACAAGCGATGGAGATTTACCGCCAATCACGGAACCGGCTTTACTGACGAGATGCGCATGCATATCGCATGAGATATATCGCCCAGCCACTTTATCATTAAAAGTCTTTGGCCCGGTTTCACAGAAAGTGCTTAGACTAAGCCAGGATTAAGCCATAGTTCAACTAGGACATTTAAGTGATTTTTATAAACATGCCTCAGAAAAAAGCATTACTGGTGTTCATCTTAAGACAAAACAAAGGCACTGACATGTTTTAAGATCAGTCAGTGCAAGTTTCTTTCAGTTGAGATTTACTCAGATTAGATTTTCAACTACATTAGGAAAAAGCTTAAACCTTGTCTGTGAAACAAGAAACCAGGGGTTAAAGTATTATGTGGCATACTTAATGTGCTGAAAAGTAGCTAAATAAATCAGCAGACAATGCATTTACAGAACAGAATGTTATTTTAACAACAAATATTAATCGAAGTCGTACTTTTATTACAAGTCATACTTTTTATAATAAATATTAAACGCAACAGAGAGCATCTATACATATAAAACAACAACTCTTAATTTATCTAGCTAATTGAGGCATAATGATATTGGAATATAATAGCAAAGATGCAAAATGTAGGCTGGGGTAAATAATGTTAAGGCCCGTACACACCGGGACGAATTTCGCGCACGTTATTCGCCGACGTTTAACGCCTCATGACTAAACAAAGGGCGCCAATGTGAGTGTGCACACCGACACGAAAAACGCCACGCGTAAAAACGTCATTTTTTTTTTAACGCCTCGGGTTCGTTTTTTTTGGTTTGACGCGCTGCGTCAAAAACTATCCGACCAATGAGATTGGCGCTTTTGCTCACGTGTCTGGAGCAGCTGAAGTTACAGTAAAACACAACCTGGGGGCGCTCAAACACAAAACAGTCTTGCCGAGCACTAGGGTTGTGACGGTGAGGAAATGTTCCCATTACACACGATGGGGAGTTACATTACAACACCCTGTAAGCGCCGTGTGTGTTTTACTTTGACTTTAATATCAGCAGCAATTCTGCGTCAAGCACTGTTTAAATAAAATTAAAATCAGCAAATAAATTCTCATTACAATAGCCTGTAAGCGCCGTGCGTGTTTTACTTTGACTTTAATATCAGCAGCAATTCTGCGTCAAGGACTGTTTGAATAAAATAAAAATCAGCAAATAAATTCTCAAATAAATGAGAAACGAATGTTTTTTTTAAACATCACTTAGAGCAGGGATGCCTAATAGATCGATCACGAAGACAATGCTGGAAGATCACGCTTTAGGTCAGTGTTTCTCAACCAGGGGGCGAGAGATAAAACTACAATATAATATATTCACTAATATTATGACTCGTATGTTAAGTCATGTAAAAAAATATATAGCCTATACATTAATTACAGTACCACCTCTCTACATATTCTTGTTTCGGAGCAGCACATATTTCTCATCGTGTGTAATACAGACTGAACGGTTGCTCAAAACCCTGTATATATATCATATGATACGCAAACTACATCTCTCAGTTGGATAAAAGAAGCCAGTGTCACACTAGTACACACAAGTGTTGATGGACGACTATTGTTATCAAGGAAAAGATGATTACAGTGACAGGATCGTGCATTAGGCGCGCGTTATGTCCGTTATGATGCGCAAACGAACTATATGTGCGCTCTCGGCTCACTCATATTTCTGCTTGAACAGATAGTTAGGCTAACAAATAAAAGTGTAGTCTGCATAAAATTTTATTTATTTTATTCGTCTTGTATTTATTGACAGAAAAATGTCAATAACATTTTGCTGCCAACACGGAATAAAGTGTCACAGAGAGAAAAAAGTTATATAAAAATTGTAATCCTTATTTTTATTCGTTTTGTTAGGATATAATTCGTTTATGCTAACATTCAGCCTACAACACAATAGGAAAAAATGTAGGTTTAGCCTAATATATATTTTATAAGTCCTGTCAAAACACTAAATTCATTTAACATCTTGCTGTTAACACAGTGAAAATTGCAGCAGAGAAAAATAAAAAAATTTGACAGTCTGTCATTTAAAATGATAGAATAAGCATAATACAAAAAAAGGAAAGACGAGTTGAACGTCCTTCAATGACATCGCATTCACACTCCATCTTTATTCTGCTCTGTCACTCATCACAACCTGCCAGTTCTGTTTGAGAGCTGTATATTATATCTGCATCTTTGCACATGCTTTGCTCAGACCCCGCAAATAAAACGAAGCACTGGTTCGTGCTGCAGCGCGCGCATAACGGTCCGAGTGCAGGCTGCACCGGAGCTCGATAAGAATAAAGCGCAGATATGCTGTTCTGAAAGGACGTCGGGAACGTGCCCGCTCCCGTTCAAATTGCACCAGAGTTACCGACCGTTACCACGTTATATATTCAGGAAATTAATCCCGTGGCGAAATCTGGTTATCAATTATAACCCCAAACACAATGTTTGATTTAAAATACAGGTAAAAATCAATACTGTGATGCACGGCTCTCGTTCGTTCGGTGCACTACATTGAGAAGCAGCGTTCAGTTTTAATTGCAGTGTCCTCTAACTGAACTAAATTATTTGTATTACTATATAAAGAAATCTAAACGACGGTGAGATCTACACTGCCGGGAAGAAATAAGAAGACAAAGAAGATGCAAGGCAAGATGAATGTAGAGCTGCTGGTCTCGTTGGTGTCTGAACACAAATAACTTTATGACAAATTTGTACGATTTTGACAAGCGTGTAAATACTTGCTCTCTTCTTCTGAGTGACAAGCGAGTGTCAGAAGCGTAAAGTTGCGCAGCGCCACCTTGTGTACCGGGGTATTTCTGTTTTACATTAAGCGCCATCTAATGTCAGGGAATGAATTTGCATGTTCACTCGACTCATCGTCAGCGATAATCGCTTGGGTGTGAACACAAAAAACGCGTTGAAAAACGCTGGCGAATAACGTGCGCCGATATTCGTCCCGGTGTGTACGGGCCTTTAAGCTGTTATCAGTTATGAAACAGAAGCTTATTTGTATTACAAAAATATATACCCAGGAAAGTTATTTTTCCTGATCTGACCATGGGTGCATTTCCCAAAAGCAACTATGATCGCAAGTTCTGTCGTTACAAATAGAGATCAATGGAAATAACGACCAAAACCACCCCCAAAACGCGACCGATTCAAACCCTTTTGACGCGCCGCGCTTTGGCTGGTGCTAAACCAATACGAGCTCAGAAAAAAATAAAAAGAAAGCTGCGCTCTGTGCTTTTTATATTTCATGACTGTTCATTGTTTTTAACTAAATAGAGTTTATTTTATGTTTCAGACATTTAAATACACTTCAGTTTAAGTAAGTAAAAAAAGACATTTACAAATACAAAAATACAAATTAAGCTCGGATGAGCTTTATTTGTCACATACACAATTATACAGAGTATAATGAGGAGTGAAATGTGTTCTCTGCATTTAACCCATCCAAGTGTACACACTTGGAGCAGTGGGCAGCCGACTGTGCAGCGCCCCGGGGAGCAGTCGTGGACTTTCTGTCAGAGCCGGGATTCGAACCCACAACCTTGGGTTACCTCGGGTTTCAAGTCCAACGCTCTATCCATTAGGCCAACGACTGCTCTCTTAGTTTGTTAAATAGGCTACACGCTGATTTCTATGGAAAGCGGCAATAATAATCCTTTCAATTAATGGACGACATGTTTTATTCCCATCAAATACACATTGTGTAGGTTACTATAAAGTTTACTCTGTTTTTCTCCCAGCTAACTTACTACTTACCTTCATGTATTTCGGGAGAAATAGGTGAATTTATGTGATGTTAATCCGACAGATCCACATGGCAGCGTCCGGCGCATATTATCAACTTGGTCATTATTGTGCCTGCATGACACGTCGCTATGGAAATAATAAAATATGTATAAAATATTTAATCATTTAATATTGCACTTTTGTATAATTACCACCAGTGTTGGGGAAAGTTACTTTTAAAAGTAATGCATTACAATAGTGTGTTCCTCCCTAAAAAAGTAACTAATTAGGTTACTTAGTTACTTTTTATGGAAAGTAATGCGTTACGTCACTTTTGCGTTACTTTTAAATATGTGCAGGGCTTGATTGTTAGATTTTAATACAAGAAGTTCATAGCAAATGTAAAAGCCCTTTCACACAAAAAAAAATAATGAAACCTCAGGCGGAAAGAGTAAATCACGTCTGTACAGAAGAACGCAGGAGAAGAATGTTCAACACTCTTCAGCAATAAAAAACAATGAAGCACAATTGTTAGTTTATCTAAAGTCATTTTTGCTTATTAGTATGGCTGAACTGGACCATCAAAGGTCTGCAGCAAAGACATTGGTTAATAAAATGGGATTAGATACATTTGTGTTGTTTAACATATTCAATTATTGCAGGTTTGCATTAGGGCTGGGCGATATGGCTGAAAACTGTATCATGATATCAGTGTTTCATATCGGTCGATATCGATAATTATTGATATTTTTTATGACCCATTTAAAATAAGGACCAGGAGAAAAATATATTACATTTAAACATTTTTATTTTAAGCTTAACCTTTCTCTGATCATAATCCCCTCAGTTGTTAAGACAGAAATGTCAACTACCATGGAAAACTCAAATAATTAAAATGTAAACATAAGTCTAAAGTCACAATGAAAACTTAACAATTATCTAAGCGGAGCGGAAGCATGTCTTTGGCTATATGATATGCCACTGCCTCCGTTATATCTTTGTACCGTTTAGATTCTTTGCCATAAGGCACTGATGCAGTACCTCTCCATGGCTTGCAGACGACATTGGTCTGACTACGGTCAGACTTATAATATCCAAAAAACTGCCATACAGGCGAGCTGACTTTTCCTCTTTTATTTACAATTTCCTCGCTCGCTGCGGCACTAATTTTCTGCTTATGAAAAGGGATCCAGCAGACCAGCACGAGACAACGATATGGCGCAACCAAACTGATACTGTTACATGATTGGCTGTTAGCGTGTCACTCCCTACGTTGCTAGGTTACCAGAGAGCGAGTGCCTTTGTTAATGCAACCAATCTTGCTTCGCAACCGCTGTTTTCTTCCGACGAAGAATACAAAATATCGAACGTTTTATCGAACACATTTTTTATTGATATCGCTCACGTGTCTATCGCGATACATATCGTTATCGTTTTATCGCCCAGCCCTAGTTTGCATAATATTCTGAGTTTGCATTGCATTGTTTTAATTCATTTTGACAAAAACTGAATCAGTTTTTTGTGAGTGGGATGAATTAATATACATTCACATTTAGTCTAGATTAGAACTACAGTAAGATCATGTTCACACAGCGCACTGTCAGTCAATAAATGGGAAAAAGTAACTGGCGTAACTTTTTTGAAAAAGTAACTCAAATTAAAATTAAAAAGTAATGCGTTACTTTACTAGTTACTTGAAAAAGGTAATATTATTATGTAACTCGCGTTACTTGTAATGAGTTACCCCCAACACTGATTATCACTGTCCATTGACATATATCACGAATATAAAATAAAATAAACGGTCATTTCACGTAGACTACTCTTGGGGGCCCTCTGGTGGCCACGGGGTCCCTAAGCAGCCACTTATGGCGCTTTTCCACTGCGTGGTACGACTTGGTTCGGAACTGCAGTTTAGTACCGCTTTAGAGCAAGTAGATATCGCTGCAGCCCGGAGACCCGCAGGTGGGAGGAGCTTACGCGAACAACAGCAAGTGGGTGGAGCTTGAGAACCGCAGGCGGGAGGAGCTTACGCTAATAACAGCAAGTGAGTGGAGCTTGAGAACCGCAGGTGGGAGGGGCTTATGCTGGATTTCATCGTAGTTTAAAATTCTATAAATTTAATGCATTTTCATAGTAGTTTAAACTGAAATTCTTAGTTTTGTCATTGTGTGTATCCAATACCATGCACTGTCAACGTTGAAATCACATCTTATTCTTAGTTTTGTCACACTTTGTGATGGTGACATTTTAAACCCTTTAACTGTAATGTAATTAATGCATATTTCGGAAAATGTGATATTTTACTTCAACAATTCTTCTACAGTAGCCTACCAAGGAACATTAAAGTGAGATGCAGTTGCACTTAGGAGGAAATGTGTGACACAAAGAAAATGTTGAATACCTGTACTGCATATTTTTTATTTTTCAATTTAAAAAAAATCTAATTACATCAAATGAAAGACTAATGTTCTTCAGAACATGTTACACAAATTAATATATTAATTTAAAATCTCAGGGTGGATAAATGATTTTATTTCTGATTAATCAAATTATGTACAATAATTCATTCAGCACAATAGGCTTGCATGCAGTGGACACTGCAAAATCCCGGATGCACTGCTTCTGAGTAAATTCCACAGAGCTCGCCTCGCTTGCCCTTCCCAATATAACCTGTGGTGGTACACAAGAAGCACAATGAGCATTAAGGTTAACCCACATTTAAAACATTCTCCCCATGCCATCCAAGATATGCATGACTTTCTCTTGTTGAACATGTACAAACTGATATTAAAATAAAAATAGTTCAAAGTAATCTGATATCTGATCTTATGGCTGTTTGAGAGAAAAGAAAATTTGCTACTATTGTTACTATACTTATAAGTGGTCATTGATGGCTTTAAGTAAAGTAGCATAAGAAAAGTGGCAAGATATGAATGTATATAATACATTATAACTATGATAAACATAATCCATTGTAACTTAAGTGGATGCAACGTGTTCACTGTGTGTTATAAAATCATCATACTCTTAAAAGCTATAACCAGTAAGTATTATAATACATTAAACTGTTATTTTATATAGTTTTTTTATAATGCATTATGCATTCATTATAATGCCTTCAAATACCCTTATAATGTATTGTATGGGCTTCACAGAAAGTGTTACCAAAATTATAATGCCTTACAATTACATTACCTGCTTATGGTTTTCGGTATCCATAACCTGTTGAGCAAATTAGTTGTTTGTAGAAAAAAAAAGATATTGTCAGGCACATTACAGATTGTAAACTATGTGTGGTACTAAGAAAACATTGTACAAAAGCCCCCAAGAAAATGCATTATTCACAGCTTGTAATAATTTTTTGTTTCAAAAAACAAAACAAAACAAACAACAATTGGACATCACGCTTACCTCTTCCACTCATCTACCGTGCCACCACCGCACCGTGCCCACTACCGCCTCCGCGAGCGTGAACCGATAAAACAACCCACATGACATCAAACAAACCAATCAGAATCTTCTGTTGGTTTGTACAGCCCACTTGCGGCTTAAGTCCCGCCTACTTGCGGCTGGCCCACCCACTTGCGGCTGGCTCTGACCTCCGTTTATACCAATCTCCTTTAGAGTGGGCGGGATTATTCACGTGTCATTATAGATGCGCCGCCTCTACTGCGGTGACATCATCGTAAACGTGCCACAAACACACAAAGGAGCATATCGACGGAATTGTGTTTTTCATTCTCGGCATGTGGATGTTTTTAACAGCAACGGACAAGCCTATGAAAATGCTTGGGATTTTCTGTGAGTGGCAGTGCCACAGGCTGTAGAGCAGGAGGGATGTTCATGCAGGTGTGCTGCGTTACTTGAATAGTGAACTATTCATGTAGAATGTTCTGTGAATTATCAATAAACCTTTGAATAATATTTCAAAATGTTCAATGTATCCCTTGTTTTTTTATTTATGTGTTGGTTTGAATCATGTGGCATTAATCATTTGTCTTTTTCAAGAGGTTCATTACGTGCTCATACAATAATACATTTTTAATATAGTCTGGAGGTACACTTATTCGATCAGATTGTTTTTAATTGAAGCAAAACACAGATACAAAGGTAAAAATATAAACCGAAAACATACTCTAAAAATATACAAAGTGCAAAAAGTATATACAAGGCATTTTGATTCAGCTCTAGCTGGATCCGCTCCTCGGCTATCAACGAGAGGAACGTCTGTACTTCCTCAACCGACAACGAAACAGCTGTTTTGTGGTTGATACAAAAAGGTGCGTTTGTTAAAACAAAAAGGAAGTCCGATCCTTCGTTCAGTGACAAAGTAAAGACTATTTTCTCCGGCCAATCAGTGATCAGTAGAGTTTACACGTCACGTTTTGGTAACGGTACGGATCGCTTGGAACCTCGGCTGAGGTGGTACTAAAAAAGTACCAGGTACTGTACCCAGTGGAAAACCCCCCAAAAGTGAACCGTACTGAACCGTACCATGCAGTGGAAAAGCGCCATTAGTTCGCTTATACCTTGGGCCGGCTCCGCATCAGGCACACAATGTAAAATGTAAAAGGGGTTTTCCATAGCAAATCAACAAACTCACAAAACCAAACTTTCCTAGCTGAATTTGTATTAGTCGGTGAATATGTATGCTATTTTTGTTTGAAAATGTTCAAATTTTTTTTTAAATCTCGAAAATCAAGAATATAAATATATATTTTTTTACCATAAATAAACAATGTATTTAATAGAAACAACATTTATTTGGTTTGACCTCTTAAAGTATAAGTTGAAACGTTCCAAAGTTTTGGTAATACTAAGTGGTGAAATAAGCTATTATTTATTTTTCAATCATTATTCAAAGATTGATTAAAATATATTGTATGTGTAATTTTTTTTTCAAAAAAAATAAAAAAAATGTATTTGATTTATTATTTTTTTTTGTCCAATTACATTTCTATACCCTGAAAATGTGGGGACTGTGTATAAAATGGTTGTGTATAAAAGCATTTTATGTTATTTTTTGTTCAACCCCTTGAATTAAAGCCTGAGGTCTGCACTTCAATTTTGATTGTTTTATTTTTAATTCTGTTCAGATGGGATACAGAGCTGGAATTATACAATTTGTGTCAGTGTCCAAATATATACAGTTAGGTCCATATATATTTGGACAATAGACACTGACACAATTTTCATAATTTCGGCTCCATGTGCCACAGAATATAATTAAAATGAAACAATCAAGATTAAATTGATTTTCATTAACAACATAAACTGCATACACCCATTCCGAAATTTTAAAGCAGTTATGTTTATTTTTTTAAATGTACGTTTCCAATGAGTAACTAGATAAGACAGTTTGGGTGTGTTCAGTTTATGTTGTAGAACAAAACGTATCGTCAAGTTTGTTGAAGACAGGCTTTATGTTCATCATAAATTGAAAATGTCCAGTTTCTGAAGCGCACGTCTCCCCTGCTGGTGAACTTGAAGAGCTGCCTCCTCAAACTGGCAGACTCTATGAAGAGTTTGAGCCAACATAAGATCAGACATTAATTGCAGTCTGCGTGACAGATCTTTATCAACAGTGTTTCAGCTTTGTTATTTTCACCAGGACATTGACACTGACCTGGACCCAACCATCTTTTTAACCAATTTTGTAACACTTTATTATCACTGGGAAACGTGATATGGAAAACATTATGCCCATTACAATGGCCTTTGACATAAATTGGTTTATAGAGCTCTCTGTTGTAATAAAGGTGAAAAACATTTGGATGGTATTAGACTGCTCTAAAAATGTATTACAAATGTTACTGTATTTCTTAAGTTTATCTAAATATTTTCATTTTCACCTCTTAAGGATTGTGCATGGACTTACCTGCCCCTATACATCTGGTCCTGTCTTCACAATACTTTGCCCACTTGTTGTCCTGGAAAATGGGGCCAGGCTCTCCTGATGGTGTCCACTATACAGTCAGCGTGCATGCACTCAAGTATGTGATGTACTGTTTTCACACATGGCAAAATAGAGCGCAGAAATAAGTAATTTGGTATATAGTATATATATATATATATATATATAACATATTCCAATTAGTAGCCAAATTACTTATTTCATTTTTATATATATATATATATATATATATATATATATAATACATACGGAATAGATGAAAATAAACAGGATTTTACAAACAATACAGCATTATAAAGGTATGTTAAGAGGCTATTCCTACTTCTACCTTTATACCTAACCAAAACCATTTTTTTTTTAAATATGTACAGCATAAAGTTAAACATGTCAGACATCTTAAATGACAATAATTTATGTATTACAACCAGAGTTGGGTATAACACGTTACTCAGTAACGCGTTACTGTAATCTAATGACTTTTCCTGGTAACGCAGTAAAGTAATGAGTTACATTTTACATTTATGTAATTTGATTACGGTTACTTATGTCAATACAATTATGTTACTTAAGTTACAAATGCAGTATTAAAAAAAATAATGTTTTGCGCGTCAGTCTGCCCTTTAATAAATCACCGGAGAATGCAAGCTAAAATGAGTCCTACAACATTTAGATGCAATGAAAGGTTGCCTATCATATTTCAAAATGTTGCACTCAACATATTTTAGTCTGGCATTATAGTTTGGGAAAAGTTCAAGTAATTGTTTACAAGTTTGTCACAGTAACACTAATAAAGTAAAAAATAAATGACTCCTCAGAATGAGATTAAACCGCGTCGGCATAACAATTCAAGGCTTATTCCTCACAGCCAGGGACAGACTGGAAGTAAAAAACGGCCCTGGATTTTCTCCAAAATAGGCCCACCACAACTACAGTACAAACAGTCGCTATATCTCACAATATTGCAGCAATCCTGTTGCATTTATGGCAAATCAAATCACAAAACCCATGGTGACCCTGCTGACAAAACAATAGAAACCATCACAGACATTCTAAGGATTTACACTACAAATAATATTACAAACTATCAACTTTTAACCATTAAAATAATAAAATAATGGTTTCCTGTAGTGTGTTTTGGGACATATTAAATTAGGATTTAGTGTTTTTTTTTGTTTTTTAAGCGATCAATTAGTCGAGAACAACAGGCACCATTACCGTTTCCATTAAAACCAATACAATTCTCATTATAAATCAGTAAAACCATTACAAATTATGTGCTGGTTTTTATTTAAAAAAAATTTCAGCATGGGATTTAAATAAATATTATTGTATGAACTAAAATACTTGAAAACTACATAAAAATAGCAGAACGCAAAATGCACGACATGACAATTGTTAAGAATTATTCTTTGTTTCCTGTTATTTCTCGTCGTCACCAGAAAATATTCTCAGTCCCTCAGTGTGAATACGGCCGGGGAGCAAAGGAAAACACACAGAGACGTTTATTCTCCCTACTCCAACTTCACTCTTTAATAAAAATAGGCATTGTCTAGGGGTGTTTTATCCCCTTAACTAATAAAAATAAAGATGACATATACAGGTGCTGGTCATATAATTAGAATATAATCAAAAAGTTGATTTATTTAACTAATTCCATTCAAAAAGTGAAACTTGTATAATGTATACATTCATTCCACACAGACTGATATATTTAAAGTGTTTATTTGTTTTTATTTTGATGATTATAACTGACAACTAATGAAAATCCAAAATTCAGTATCTCAGAAAATTTGAATATTACTTAAGACCAATACAAAGAAAGGATTTTTAGAAATCTTGGCCAACTGAAAAGTATGAACATGAAAAGTATGAGTATGTACAGCACTCAATACTTAGTTGGGGCTCCTTTTGCCTGAATTACTGCAGCAATGCCGTGTGGCATGGAGTCAGTTTGTGGCACTGCTCAGGTGTTATGAGAGCCCAGGTTGCTCTGATAGTGGCCTTCAGCTCTTCTGCATTGTTGGGTCTGGCATATCGCATCTTTCTCTTCACAATACCCCATAGATTTTCTATGGGGTTAAGGTCAGGCGAGTTTGCTGGCCAATTAAGAACAGGGATACCATGGTCCTTAAACCAGGTACTGGTAGCTTTGGCACTGTGTGCAGGTGCCAAGTCCTGTTGGAAAATGAAATCTGCATCTCCATAAAGTTGGTCAGCAGCAGGAAGCATGAAGTGCTATAAAACTTCCTGGTATATGGCTGTGTTGACCTTGGACCTCAGAAAACACAGTGGACCAACACCAGCAGATGACATGGCACCCCAAACCATCACTGACTGTGGAAACTTTACACTGGACCTCAAGCAACGTGGATTCTGTGCCTCTCCTCTCTTCCTCCAGACTCTGGGACCCTGATTTCCAAAGGAAATGCAAAATTTACTTTCATCAGAGAACATAACTTTGGACCACTCAGCAGCAGTCCAGTCCTTTTTGTCTTTAGCCCAGGCGAGACGCTTCTGACGCTGTCTGTTGTTCAAGAGTGGCTTGACACAAGGAATGCGACAGCTGAAACCCATGTCTTGCATACGTCTGTGCGTAGTGGTTCTTGAAGCACTGACTCCAGCTGCAGTCCACTCTTTGTGAATCTCCCCCACATTTTTTAATGGGTTTTGTTTCACAATCCTTTCCAGGGTGCGGTTATCCCTATTGCTTGTACACTTTTTTCTACCACATCTTTTCCTTCCCTTCGCCTCTCTATTAATGTGCTTGGACACAGAGCTCTGTGAACAGCCAGCCTCTTTTGCAATGACCTTTTGTGTCTTGCCCTCCTTGTGCAAGGTGTCAATGGTCGTCTTTTGGACAACTGTCAAGTCAGCAGACTTCCCCATGATTGTGTAGCCTACAGAACTAGACTGAGAGACCATTTAAAGGCCTTTGCAGGAGTTCATTAGCTGATGAGTGTGGCACCAGGTGTCTTCAATATTGAACCTTTTCACAATATTCAAATTTTCTGAGATACTGAATTTGGGGTTTTCATTAGTTGTCACTTATAAACATCAAAATGAAAAGAAATAAACACTTGAAATATATCAGTCTGTGTGGAATGAATGTATACATTATACAAGTTTCACTTTTTGAATGGAATTAGTGAAAAAAATCAACTATTTGATGATATTCTAATTATATGACCAGCACCTGTATGTGATAAAAAGGCCAAAAAACATATGTTATATAAAATGGTGAGGGGGTCAAGAAGTAATGTGTATATATTAGGAATATACTTGGCCATAGGATAAGGTACTGTATCAAGAAGACTTCAGTCTGAACCACTTCAGCCAAGAGCTGCTAGGCCATATGTCCTCAACTGAACATTTGAACTATATGGGATAAGAGATATACGCATAATACAGAGTGAGAGCGAGCACCCATGGGAGGAGGGAGCAAGAAAGGGTGAAAAGATAAAGTAAGCTCAAAAAGGGAATTAAAACACGTAGGTGGGGAGTCAGTGAGAATAGAGAGTTGTAAAGGAGGGGAGAATGGGCACAGACTCAATAAAAAGGCAGAGAGTGTGATGTTTTCTAGCAACAATGATAAACATAATCCTAGAATCTAGAAACCTGAAAGATCAGAATTCTTCAATTTGAGTATTTGTCTCTTTGTGTGTGTCATGTTAATCAGACTAATCACCTTATATGGGACTTCATTTACTGTATTTTCTAACTCAATATCTCTCAAATCTAACCCGTTGTAGAATCACTTAAGGCAGCGGCTATTAGCACTAAGTGAAAATAAAATTTTCTTAGCGATAGATGCTATTTATGCTAAGTGCAAATAGCTATAGATTCTATTTGCACTTTTAAAAATTGCAGGATTATCTACTTATTGCAAATAGTGGCAACTATCTGCACCTCAGTATTGCAATACATTATAAAACAGTATGCAATAAATAACTTATTGAGTGAGTGTAAATTTAAATTCAAATTATTAAATGGATGCCACCTTATTTGGACAATAAAGCCCTCCCTACACCTACCCTAACCCTACCCGATACATTATTTTCAACTTTTTGAAAATTTTTATTGAAAGATAAATGCTTTTCTGATGTGATATGAAATTTGAAAAGGGAGGGAAAAAAAGTTGGCCAAAAGGCAGATTTGAACCCGGGTCGGTCGCGTCAAAGGGAGTATGAAAAACGTTTTACCATCTGCGCCACTGTAGCTGACCACTATTAGCCGTCCTTTGTAGAGATTGACCGATATGGGTTTTTCTATAGCCGATGTTTAGAGGTCAGGGTCAGCTGATAGCCGATATGTGCTGCCGATTTTTAGGGCCGATATCTTGAAGTTTTCCCCTTCATTTGCATGCTAAAATATCACACTAATAAGTGGATGCACAACATTTCTAAACTTAACATCATCATTTATTGAACTCTGACTTCAACCATCTCTCGAATCTTAATTTTGTGCACTGCACGGTATTAAAATAAAATATTTATCCAAAGTTAACCAAACAAATCAATAAACTGACCAAGTATTAAATATATAAAACAGGTAATGTAAAAAAAAAGTTCAATTATTTACATACAAGTTTTAGAGCATTTATCAAGCAGAATTTTGTTGGAACATAAATCTAAACTTAAATATAAATTTAAATACAACTTTATGAATACAAATCAATTAAACTGAAAAATATAAAAATAAAATATATAAATAATAAATAATAGTAGTGCTGCAAACACAATAGCAACCAGCAACATTTGTGTTTGGTATAAATGACACAGAACATCTAAAGTGCATTCTAACTTTCAGCTTTTTGCAACTTTCTGCATTTTTATATAAAACAAAGTCCTCAACCAACTGTGAATGCACTTGACTTAGCAGCATCAAAATCAATTTTAGTGCAAATAACATGGCAGCAAACCCCTCATTATTGAGTGAAGGAAATTATGTAGACATTACAGAACAATATAAAGGAATGTGCTTTAATTTGAACTCCATTGCAGTCCCTGAGTCTTCCTCACTCTACCCATCTTTCACTGAAACTTCTCAGTACTCCCAGTTTAAGAACGGCAGGTTGTCATGCAGGAAACACAACTGTTCTGCACGTTCTTTCTCAGCTGTATACGTTAACTTAAGACATAACCGACTGTGTTTACCAGAATACTTGCCAAAACGGGTATTTTAACAACTTTGTGTATGTATCTGTCCGTTGAGTCGTTGTCTGAATCCCAAAATGTGTGCAAATGATAAACTTTCAATCTTTGGTGGTTAAACTTATCAGTTAATCCGTGAATCACATGCATGCCAAATAGTGGGGACTGGTCCGTATGGATCACGGATCATCTACGATCCATTTCACCCCTAACCAAAACCATTCACTAATGTGTTGTTTTTGTTGTTAACAGATTGCTTACAAGTTACAAACCAAATTACTATAATCTAGTAATCACAAAAAAACAAATCTTTGTCATGTTGCACAGCCTTGTATGCGAGGACAGTGCTAAACCCTTAGTGATTTCTGACATGCTTGACGGTTAACATTAGACAGGTTTTTAATGAGGATAATAACTGTGCAACGTATATAGTCATTGGTCGGAACACGTCACTTTATTAGGCTGATGTCCATTTTAATTCGCATTATACAGTTGATGGAAACACATGCAGATGCGCATATTCTTGAACTGAATTTTCATTAATGCAAATAAGTTTGATGAAAACCCGGCTATTGTCTGCATCAAACTATGCTTCCGAACAAATGTCATACACCGTTCTGGGTTGCTCCAGGACAGCTCTTTGTCTCCGAGCACAGTGCTGTCTGTGAGCGGGGCGGAGTAACGTAGCCCTCAATCAGATGCAGTGTTTGCGAGAGCTGCCGCCTTCTCCACCCCACGCACAGAGTGAAATTCTCCAACTCAGGAAAAATAAAACCGAACTTATAACATTGGGGCTAATATGTTAGCAAGCAAGCTGCTGATAGTTTTGACTACAGTCCTTAAAGTTACCTGCAACTAAGCGAACCTTCAACCTTCAACAACAAGATGGTTCTATGCTATTCGTTTTTGAAGCAACACTTCATAGTTTACTAGTAATATATAGTAAATATATGGCCATAGGACTTTGAAATATCAGAATTTAAGCCTTACCTTTATCTCCCAGGACTGTTATTGAATCTTCCAAAAGTTTTGGCTTAGGGTACTTCACGTTCCACTGCACCAATAACACGAGGCTGCCCGCGAACGTGCCTGACTTTAAATCGGCGCTACTAAACACGGATATCGGTCGATGCCGATATATAAAAAATGGCATATGACTCTTTCAGACTCTAGTCCTTTGTAATGTTGACTATCCCAATCACTCATTGGTGGGCGGAGTTAGTGTAAATAGACACTCCGTGTCACTTAATCTGACACTTTTTCTTTGAAGATGAACCAGCCAGGCCGACGGCCACTGGATGGATGGCTGTTCTGGACTTCTCCAGAACGTCCAGATGGCCAGTCCACCCCTGCTCACAGCGCGTCTTATTCCAAAAAGGAAAAGTAGCCGAGATGAACTTGAACCTTTCTACAGAGGTGACACGAGCGTTTACATGTTCGCGCACCTCAAGCTTGGTTTCGCGTGGATGATTATCTTATAGCGCGCAATGTGCGTGGGCATAATCACATTATAGCTGAGCTCAGATGGGAAAGACCGTACCTCGCATTGGTTTCATAGGGATTATTTTATCAGAGAATATTTGTTTTCGATATAACCTACTTAATTTAATAATAGATATTTCAAGCTTTCTATTAATATACTGATATTTCAAGCTACTGTATTTCTCATGTCAATTTTGATAATTTTAATGACTCGTTTCAGGAAGATATTCACGGAGAATGAGGATGCAGAAAGTATTTTTGTTTTGTTTTTAATTTACAAAACCAAAAAAAGAAAGAAAGAAGTTTTGTTGATATTGGGAGTGAATCGGGGTATACAAATTATAGGCCTACTTATGTATTTTTTTCAGTCAATATGAAAGAACTATGAGATTCTCTTTGTAGTGTATTTTTTTAGGTTTGATAACTTGAAAAGTAAAGTAAACTTGAAAGTAACTTGAAAGTTTACTTATCTTTTAGTAATAAAAGATTAGTAATTAGTAATCTGATTACTCTTTAAATGCAGTAATCAGTAATGTAATCAAATTACAATTTTAAAGAAGTAATTAGTAATTTGTAGTGGATTACTTTTTTTTGTAACTCACCCAACACTGATTGCAACAATGCCAGAAGAGTTACACCAAAAGTAGTCCAAACAACAATGTGTTGTGGTTGCAGTGATAGGATACATTAGTTTTATGTGAGTAACAGAGCTAAAGTGACTGAAATTGAAGTGTAATTTGATTGCTTTAGCTCAGGTCCATTACTTAGGCCTACATAGAGAGGGTGGATTTTATGACCTATACTGCAGCAAAAATATTTTGGCTTCATTTTTCAGGACGTGTGAGGCACACTTGATTTAAACACACATTACCATCTGTGACGACGCAGGCGAGAGCCAGTGAGCGTTTTGATATCGATGCTGTAAAACCTTTCACATAAATTGATTCACACAAATTTCACAGCTTCTTGATTTGGCAGTTATTGAATTTGTAACGAGCACAGATTTTGGGTCTATTCCTCATGATCTTTTGGATTATATAAATTTAATTTGGATTATAGTGCACACAACTGATTACTTTTGTGATTTTTAGGTTGTGTATTTTATGATTCTATTGTCAGTCACAACATGCCTTTTGTGTCCCACAGCAAACAAAATGAAAACTACATTATACGTAATGGTTAAACGGTTACAGAAATGTTATTAATTTTAAGGTTTTAAAGAGTAGTGACTTCATCCTTCGAAAGGAGTTGGCAGCACACAGAAGTCACACAGAATAGAACAAAATGTTATCATTTTACATTAAGTAAATGAGTGAACTACGTTTAATAAATGCAATAGAAAACAATGCCATTTATATGACAACTGAATACAGTATAATCAAAATGATGAAACAATTTCAGTATTCATGTAGCCTATTATGTAAAGTTGCTAATAGGAAATTAATTTAAATTTTAGATGCTGTCAATACATCCATATAATGTTTAGATGACACTGTAACGCGGTTGATAGATACGGGAAGAAGGAGGCGGGAACCGGCGAACATTCAACATATTTAATAACAAAATAAACAAACACAAATGAAAAGCGGCAGCCCCTCACGGACGACTGCCGCACACAAAACACAAACTAAAATCCAGGCCTGGTCCTCTCCCGTCTTCCACTGTTGTCACTCCTCATTTAACCCTTCCGAAGCTCCTCCGTGGGACTCGAGACCGGTGAGTGGTGCAGGTGTCGTTCATTACCAATTACTCCACCGGCCTCGCTCCGTTCCTACGGCTCTCGGCCCCGCCCCACTCGTCACAGACACTATTGTACATTTGAGTGTGTATGCAGACATAAGTAAATGTTTGGTAGTTCCACACTTTACGTAAAAATACATATGGAAACTCATCAGAGCATGTTGGAAATACATACAATACAAGTTCAGTTCAATTTAAAATTCATGTAAACTGGTAAAACTTTAATGTAAGGATTTGGCTCAGTTTAGATGATTTCACTCTGTCATGTTCAGATGGATGCTTATTCTGATTCTGTTCTGTGTTGACAGTGGGGGGGTGGTGGTGGTGAAGGAGTGTTATAAGGTGACATACCCTCTGCAATGCAATCTCACAGAAGCCTTTTCTGATGTGGAGGACACCTATTACGTCAATGTGTCTGCTGCTCTGGGCAACCGCACCTCACCATCTTCCTTCTGCGACCCATTCAAACCCATTTATAACAGTAAGAGAGACAGTTTCATGTTATTTTAATTTGGATTATTTTTATTTATAGGCCTACATGAACCACAAAACATGCCCCATGGTTATGGCATGTTGCAGCTTTTGTGTCCACAATCCTATCTTTGATTAATGTAAAGCTTCTGCAATACTTGTTGGGGAGTAAATTATACAGCTCTTATACATCAAATCTAGTCAAGGCATCTTTATTTATGTAACTCTTCATATATTACAGTTTGTTTCAAACCCAATAGCTTTGATAGACAATAGTCATTATTCAGTTGAAATACTGTAAAACTGCTTTGACAATCTGTATTGTTAAAGGGGCCGTCGAATGTAAAGTTCACTTTACAAGTTGTTTTAAACAAAAATGTGTGTTGGAAGTGTGTGTACACATCCATGCTATATAGATAAAAATCCACCCAGTGTTTTTTTTTTTAATCCCCTTTCTCAAATCAGGCTGTTCTGAGGTTCCTGTCAAAATGACATAGTTCTGTACAGACCGCTCCCACAATAGTTGATTGACAAGGCTGCCTTACCTTAGACCCATCCTGAGTGAGCTGTCCACCATTGTGTCAACTCCGGTGCAGGGGAGGACAAGATGTCTCAGATTAAGCGATTTAAGTGTTTAGTTGTTGGATGTAATAATGAATATAGCAGTCGTCAGTTACTCCTGACATCTGAGCTGCTGAAGGCAGAGGATTAACGTTACTTTCACTTTGAAGTGAATGCATTGATCCCCGATCTACATAAATGCATCTATGTTTGCCCGAATCATTCGTAATCCAGCTTTATCAACAGAAGAAGTGAGTATAAGGGTTTGTATGAATCTTTGCAAATCGCCTTTCCTAATAATGTGCTAGTTAGCCAGTTTCACGGCTGAAGTTTAGTAGTATGCTCCAGAGTGATAAATACCCTAGATGCCTCATTATCGACTGTTTCTATGGGCCACGATACGCAAGCCATTTTTGGAATGGTCTGCGAATCTTTGAGCGCATTGACTGTGTGCGTCTACAATAGCAAGTTATAGGCTTGTATATATTTGAATAGTCATTGATCATTATAGTGAATGCGAGATGGCTGACTGGAGCGGTCGAATAGGGAATCTACACATATCTATGGTCTGCTCGTCACTTCACGGAAGAGAGGGGCGGAGTCAGCAGAGCTCACTAGGATTTAAAGGTCCCATGAAATCAAAATGTACGTTTTTTGGGTGTTAGTATCAATGTGTTAGTCTCAAGGTTATCTATAAGGCAGTGTGCTCCAAAACAGTTACAACATTCACATTTAGAAGATATAAGCATTCAAAGCTTGCAGTTCCGTCACATTGTACATCTTCTCATCAAACTTTCTGTCCAATCAAATGCTCTCTAGAATTTGAAGCGCCGCCCCCCTATACTGTAAATAGATGCCGAAGCCGCGGCTGAAATAGGTCACTTGTTCATAGAATTAGTGTTTTCTGTACGTTGAATGACACGTAGTGCGCTATATAGGGGACAGGGAACAATTCAGACAGTGTAAATATGTTTCCCAAAAAAAAAAAAAAAGAAGTTTGGTTTCGCGCTGTGTCATGCTAACCACCTAGCGCACACACACTCTGCTCTGGTCCAGAGACACGATAGAACGGAGCAGATCACATGTGCGAGTCGGTGCAGACCACAAAAAGTATCGGACCTATTTGAATTCTACACAGAATGCTATAATTTATAGCAATATGGATGAGATTGTGGCTGTCATACCCTGTCAAATGCGGCTTTACGGAGCTCAACGGCTCTGACTGGCTTTAGCCCAAGCTGTGATATAAACAAACGCTATTGGCTATTTCAAAAGCTATTTTCAAGTTAAAATGACTTGAACACAGAATAACCAGGGGCGGACTTAGTGATTTGGGGCCCTAAGCAAATTTCAGGTACGGGGCCCCTACACACTATACACTCTTTTACCCCTAACCCTCATTTTGCTCGCTAGCTCTCTCTCATTATAGCTATAACTATTATTTATTATAACTATTACCCCTTCACAACTTTAGTAGCCTAAATAATTAGTCAACCTGATTCTATTCTTAAGCCATATTAAGCTAACTTATTTTTTGGGGGTCACAAAAGACATTATATAAAAAAATTATTGCACTTGTCCATTTAATGAATTGTAAACGTCTTCAATATTTGTAAAAAATTATTCAAATGTCATAAAAATTATCCCATGCAACTCAATCTGTATTCCAAGTGTTCTTAATGAATACGATAAGGTTTGCTGAGAAACAAATTGAAAATGTAATCTATTAAGCGTTGCATTGCGTTCATGCATTTATACGCGTTTTTAGTTTATAGTACATTTGCATTTATAGTTTGCCATGGCACACCTAGGAAAAACATCAAGACAAATAAAATGATGACTTGAAACACAATAATTTCTTTACTGAGGTGAATATATCTGTTCTGAGATAGTCAAAACAGTTTATAATGCGTGCAAAGAGCGCTCCGTCTATAATCACTAAAAGCTGTCATTCACTTCAGGTAATCATGATCTCACAACGTTCTGTTAATAAGCTCTCTGCACAATAAATCTCTTATTTACATCTTATCTGCACGTTATTATAATGAGGATTCACAAGCTTGCAGAACTCCGCACCTGACAAAAACTCTCAGTTTTGAGCGGTGAATGAACATTTGACGCTCTCCATAACACAAATACATACTGGTGCATTTGCCAAGTATGTTTCAGGAATATCAGACGGGGCCCCCTGATTCCCTGGGGCCCTAAGGGATTACGCTTACCTCGCCTATTGGTTAAGTCCACCCCTGAGAATAACGCTGCGTGTTTCAAAGCATTTCAGGGGACCTTTAAAGAAACATGGACTAGAACACGTGCTTAAGACAGAGCTGATTAAACAGGGTAAAGGTGTTTTTTACACTACCATTGAGAAATTTGAACCACAGTATATGTTACAGACCTTTCATTAAGACCCTAAAGAATCATATCAACTTGTGTAAAATGGGCATCCGATGACCCTTTAAAAGCGCTATATAAAGAAAGGTGACTTGACTCACTGTGATTGATGCCAACTCTTGAAAGTTGGAGCGAGAGAGAAAGAAAAGAGATGGTAAATCACAAATGACAATTTAACAGGCTAGCGAAATGCTAATGCACTGCTCTAGTGGTTTAGAAAATAAAGCTAGTGATGTCAAAGTAATTTGACAGACAATATCACATTATATATGTATTAGTGCTGTCAAACGATTAATCTCATCCAAAATAAAAGTTTTTGTTTACATAATATATGTGTGTACTGTTTATTTATTATGCATATATGAATACACACACATGCATGTATAAATTTTATATGTTAATGTTATGTTTATATATGAAATACATTTATAAAGAATGTATTAATATAAATACATATTTTAAATGTAAATATTTAAAAAATATATGCTGTGTGTGTGTCTAAATATATTGGTAGACACAAAATATACAGTAGACACAAAACAAAAACTTTTATTTTGGATGCGATTAATTGTTTGACAGCAGTAATATGTATGTGATCACATGTGTAGACTGTCTCTTTCAGCATGTTTTTTTTTCTTTTATGTCTTTTGTCTTATGTCTTTTTCTTTTTTCTCTTACAGGCACCTTTGAGCCTCCGCTGCTGAAAGTAGCTGTATGTAATCAGTCGCTCTGTATAAGTCTCAGAGCACCTGCTGATAAACTCTACAGCATCTACAATTCATTCAAGTTTTACTATAGGTTGATGGTCAGCAGTGAAGATAGAGCAGAGGTGAGGGAACAAACTTGTCATGGTTTAATTTGGGTAAATTGAACAGCTAATATGGTCAATTTTAAACACCAGAGGTGTACTGTATACATTAAAGGAAGAGATCACAAAAAAAAAGAAAATTAGCTGAAAATGTACTCAAATGTTAATGATGGACTAATCATTTACAAAACATGACTATGCATTCATAAATTATTATTTATGAATGCTAGTTCGCTATACTATACGCTCTATCCATTAGGCCACGACTGCCCTGATGGACTGCCCACGACAGATAAAATGCAGATATAGAATTTCACAAAATACACTTTGCTTATCAGGCTCATAAAAGCACACACAAGATGAAATGCACTTACCAATGAATTATTTCGTTTCGTTATTATAAATAAAATAAACACACTTTCTAAAATTAAAATAGACCAAAACTGCGGGGAAATGTGGTCTAATAAACCGCCTTTCAATCTTCACAGGATTTTAGAATTTGGTTTTAGAAACTTTAGCTAAGACAAACATAGCTTAGCATATTCCACAGATTCTTGAACTAGCAAATTACCAAAGGGAGTTTTGGGTTGAGCGAACGGCGCTGAGTGTATTGAGCGAGCGGAGCGGAATCTTCAGAAAGGAGCTCTCCGGTATGAAGGAAATATGACACAAACACACAATCTCTCACTCATCTACTCTCACTCATCTCTTAACAGTAGTGTAATGAAAGTAAACTTTTCAACAATTGCAAATGTTGTATTTTCTGCTCTTTGTGTTCACTTATAGTTTCATGTGGATACTGAAGGGTTAAAGAATGTGACCCTAAAGGACCTGGCCCCTGGCAGAAGGTACTGTGTGAATGTCAGTATCATTGATCTCAGCCCACCCAATAGACCAGCAGTATGTGCCTCCATTCCCGAAAGAGCAAATGTTTCAGGTACTGTATTTTTTTTGACAAAATGTAATAGAATCCAACAGTATTACATTGATACTATAGATTAAAAAAATGTAATGGCTAAGTATGCATCAATTAATCATGTCCTTGACAACAGTTTCAATTTCAGTTGCTCTGAATGTTCTTGTATTTGACATATTGCAAGAGACTGCTAACCAGATCGAGGTGTCCACCAAAAGTTCTAATGTGAAAGCACTTTAATTTATATAATATCGTATTGCAAATCATCGAGTCAAGTCACCTTTAATAATATAGCGCTTTATGCAATAGAGATTGTGTAAAACAGCTTTACACAGCAAAATATTATTTTAACAAGCTGTTAAACAGCAAAATAATGGTTCAATGATGCAAACAAAATTCAATTCAGCTGTAAAGCAGCTCTAAAAAAGCAAGTTGTTATGTAGTTAGATCAGCTTCCGCTAATACAAGCATTGCAGCAAACATACTGTGGTCCAGAACCAAAAATAGAATTAAACCAAAAACAGAGGAAAGGGGGAACTGAACTCTAGTTTGGACCAAGCAATGGCATCAAGTGTGAAAGCACCCTTAGCTAGAAAATTGGATAAACTAGACATAGCTGAATTACCGAACATGTAAGATTTTTGTGAATTTGCCCCAAAGTTCGCTAAAATCCAGTGTTGTATGTTTGTTTTAGATGCCATTATCTCTGTTATCCTGTGTCTGCTGATGGTGCTGTTACTGATGTGCACACCAAGATTTGTTTCTCGCTGTTTCTGTCTAAAAAGAGATCTTCCTCCAGTTCTGGTAAGTCATGGCAGACATTTTTAATTTCAAGAAGTGATGCAAGAGACTCAGTTTGTGACTAAAGTACCTAAACGGTATAGTAAAATAAGATTTAGCTTCACAAAAATGCAACTATCTTAATTGCTGTTTTAAGAAAGGTTTTAAAGGAATAGATCACCTAAAATTTATAAAAATGTACTCGCCCTCAGGCCATTCAAACTGTTGGATGAATGTGCTTCTTTATCGGAACATATTTGGAGAAATTCCCACCACTTGCTCACTAGTGGATACTCTCCATCAGCGGTGACCAAACCTGTTCCTGGAGGGCCACTGTCCAGAAGTGTCACCTGAATCAGCTAATCAAGGTCCTCAGACTCACTAGAACTTCTAGGCAAATGTGGTGGAGCTGGTTGGAGCTACAGGATGTTGGCCCTCCAGAAACAGGATTGGACACCTCTGCTTTGCAGTGAATGGGTGCCATCAGAATGAGATCAAACAGCTTATAAATGCATCACAATAATCAGTTATTTAACATGACTCCAGCCCATTAATTAACATCTTGTGAAGTGAAAAGCTGTTTGTAAAAAACTATTTGATCGTATTAACTTCCATAATTCATCGTAACTCCAGTGCTATACCTTTATATAAGGCATCTAATTTGTCCTATCATATCAAACTCCACCAACATTGTTTTGAGCAGTTTTAGACGTTTCTATATCTGTGCATATTTCTCTACTAGTTTAGGTGAGACCACAAGACAATTTTAGCCTGAAGCAACGGTTTGAGTTAAAAACATCATGGTGGTGGATTTTTTTATTACAAACACGCAGCTTTTCGCTTAATTAGATGTCAGCTGATGGATTGGAGTGGTGTGGACTCTCATTCTGATGGCACCCATTCACTGCAGAGGATCCATTGGTGAGCAAGTGATGAATGCTACATTTCTCCGATTTGTTCGGATGAAGAAACAAACTCATCTTGAGTAGCCTTAGAGTGAGTAAAATTTGTAATTTGGGGATGAACTCTTCATTTATTTTTTTAATACTGTGCATTGTAATTTATTTTAAATTATTTAGAAAACTCCTATCACCTCAATTACTAATATTTACGAATGCGTGTTGTTTTTCAGAGTTCATTTCAGAGTAGGGATAAAGTTCTTCTTGTCACTGCTGGTGAATCCATTAACAAGCTCTGTGAGGAGAGAAACTCCATCGAAAAGTTGAAGACAAACAGAGAGGAAAATGACATGGAAGAAGAGGCAGATGAGGTTTTTAGATATGAGACACTAGTGGCACACTATCTGAACACTCAAGGTTCCCCGCTCTCTGTTTTTCCAGTGTCATCTAGCTCTGTTTTGCTTATGAATCTATCTACAGATACAAGCCTTGCATCTTCCACAGATGCTCACAGTGGGAGTCTGATTGTGTTTGAAGGCAGCCATATCCATACTGAACCAACAGCCTCTCCTAGGCTCCTTAAAGTGACAAGTGCACTTCAAAGTTTAAGTTCTGTTTTTCCCACACATGTGGAGAATGAAGACCGAGAGAGCAGTACAGATGTAAACCTGTTTTCTGTGATGTTAGGAGGAGTTTCTGATAAAGCTGAACCTGATAAAATCTGCTTTACTGAAGATGTGCAGGAATCATGTCCTCAGCTCCTGTTACAGACTTGTGCTGCATCTACCTGGATTTCTGATTCACAGTCCCAAAACTCTCAAAAGTCCATTCAGATAAACATTTTAGAGGAAGATGATGGTTCAGGGTACTTAAGTCGAAATTAGATTGCTGAGGGAACGAACATTCTTTTATATCAATTGAGACTGAGAGTAGATCTGGGAATCTAAAAGCACATGCAAGCATTCTGATAATGTATAGAGATGTATACTCTATTTTTATACTTGATTGATTTTTTTTTTGTATTTTAAGTGTTTTTTATTATTATTATTATCTTTCAATATGCATTTCAGTCTGATGGAGATCATGGCATACCAACATGTATTACTCTTATTTGTCTTGATGAGGAAAAAGTTTTTATTGGCAGACATGTTGACCCGACACCAATTTTTCTTAGGGGAAATAAATTACTTTTAGGTATTTTCAAGTGAATAAAGATGTTAGTGTAGTGATGACATATTTTTCATTAACAAAACATCTGAGTTGTCATCTCAGTCCTGTAGTCATTCTTACACAATGTGAATGTGATAGGGCTTTTATTTTGAAATGTAGCACCACGGGCTAGGCTGGATTTGGAAAAGGAGATGAGTGTAATCGCAAAACTGTTTTTCATCTAATGAATTAGAGGTCTGCACGGGCTCAAAACTAAAGCCCGAACCCGGCCCGTACCCGAGATCGTCTGACCCGACCCGAGCGGCATAGTTAAATTTAGAGCCCGAACCCGACCCGAAATCTCTGCGATCTCTGATATCTGTGTGCAATTATGTGTGTGTGTCCGTGCGTGTATGAAAGCAGCATAGCCTCTGCATATAGTTGGGTTTAGCTACAAGCTCGACCCGAGCCCGAAGCTATCCATTAAACATCAACCCGAACCCGACCCGAAAGAATTTCGGGACCCGCGGGCTCGGGTCGGGTAGCAGACCTCTATAATGCATATGAGTTTTTACTATTAAGAATACAAATGTAATGTGCTGTGATTTGAATTCTTAATAGTAAGAAATAAACTTGAGAGCTCTCTAATTCAAATAGAATAGTAGTACTTGTATTAATCAAATTACTGATGAGAATTTAGCTCTCTAATTGATGGACACAGAGCCAGTGCTAATAACAGCAATATAGAATGCAACAGTCTGTTTCTCAAAGTAAAAAAGCCATTTATCTTCTTCATAGGAAAACTGATTTTTAATGAACTTATAAGTGTTGGATTAGCTTCACATTTTCACTCAATTACCACTGGATGAAATCAGCATCTAAAATGGTTACAGCATCAAGTTTTTACTAATATTTGACTTCAAACTTATATCAAGGCGCCCGTTGGGATATTGTTTCTATATACATATATACAATCAACAACTTTAAATTGATCATTTTTTATTTGTCATTTGCATTGGGATTGTAGTTATTTCCCTCATTAAAGCATTAAGTAAACAGTCTTGTGCCTTTGTCTTTTTGTCTGATTTTTTAAATATTTTTGTTTCAAATCAAAATGTGTACTGTTGTTTCACCTCATAGCCGGTTGGCTTGGTTCATGACTTGTAGAGCTTCAACAAGGGCTTTAAAAAAAAATCCCAATGGGATTTTAAAACGAATGGAAAAAATATGATGCATTCTTCGTTGCACAGGAAATTCAAAGTAACCTAGGCACAGGTGTTATTACTGGAAGATACGAGGGTCCGTGGTTCTACCATTGGAGAAAGCACAACGGTCAATATTTATTTTTATTTATTTAGTCATTTAGCAGACGCTTTTATCCAAAGCAACTTACAAATGAGGACATTATAAAAGCAATCAAAACCAACAAAAGAGCAACAACATGCAAGTGCTATTACAAGTCCTGTTTAGCCTAACGCAGTACACATAGGACGTTTTTTTTTTATGAAAACGAGTACATAGAAAAAAGAAACCTAGTGTTAGTTTTACAAGAAAAGCTAGCAGTTAGAGAATAAATATGCAATTGATAGAGGGTCAAATGTGTGTTTTTTTAAATAAAAACAAGACAAATTAGAATAGAGAGTGCTAGAGTTAGAGGGTCAAATAAAGATGATAGAGATGTATTTTTAGCCGTTTCTTGACGATGGGTAAGGATTCAGCTGCTCGGATTGAGTTAGGCCTGTTAACTGTTAATGAAAAAGTCAGTGAAAGTGATTTTGTGCCTCCTTGGGATGGTACAGTAATGCCTCGTTCACTTGCAGAATGCAAGCTTCTAGAGGGCATATAAGAGAGAAAGTTGTATACCTTGTGTCAAATTTGATTGATGAGGGGGTCATAAAAGGTCATCCCATGTGCCCACGTGGTTATCCGGTCCAGTGGAGGTGTGGAATGTTTTTTGAGACTTGTTATTGTGTGAGAGGGCCATTGAAATGTGCTTTTAAACATTTAACTGTGAAACTGTGTAAAATGGGAAGAAAGGGAAGTTTGTATTAAAGTTTTTCACACGCATACATATGAAGAAAAAGGCATTGAATATACACGTAAAATAAGCAATGCCTATTTTTCCAGAAAGTGTTGTTTCTCTTCTAGCGTTGTTTAAAACAAATTAGGTAAAAGGTAAACTTTTGTTAAAAGTTAGAGAAAACTAATCAAGACACGTTAGTTAAACCACTAAGATATGGCAAAATCTTGTGGTCTAACATTAAAAGTTAGATAATTTGAATTGTCTTATCTTACTGTGGTATAAAATAAATATCGAGCCGTTAAAAAGATACGTTTGTCAAAACCTTGTAATATTACAATTTAAAACTAGTTAGTTTGACAAAGAAAATAAAAAATCTAACTTTAAGAAGTAAGAAGACAGGAGTTTTTTGCAAGAAAAGTTGTGAAAAGGAAAAAAGCTTCATACATTTACCAGCGATCTAAAAAAGAAAGAAGGCAATCTCAGAGGCGTTTGTTAAAACACCGCCGTCAAAAGATAGTCTATCACTAACTTCACTGAACGGAGAGTTAAACAAACGGAGAGTCCCAAACGGTGTCCGTCCAGATGTCCGTGCGTTGTGGCTGTCAAACTCAGAATGAGCTCACGGACGGCGTGATCAGAGCGTGCCTACCATCCCACCCCCTAACACCGGAGGAGGGACCCAAACGGGGTGATTAAAAATAATTAAACATGTAATGTTTTTAAAACATCAGAACTAAAGTTATTTTAATAAATATTTTACATTTCTTAATTAATTAAACCATTCAACATTCAATCTAAACCTATGTATAATCTATTCAACAATCAACCTAAAAATATGTATAGCTTGAATGCGTTGTAAATCGCTTTGGATAAAAGCGTCTGCTAAATGTATAAATTTAAATGTAAATCTTTTCACATTAACAATAGGTTAGTCTAGTTTTTCTTTTAAACAAACAGATCCTAAGTCGTGGAAAAAGTTGTTTTATTTAACCTATGGTATTGTCAAACTTAAGACTTCTGCGTTGTTATATAACCCCATACTTTTATCACTTAAATTAAGTTACACAAGATTTCTTCTTAAAAAAACGCCTCTAAACATATTTAGTTTAGTTTATTCACACTTAATTCGTCTAATCCTTCAATTACTCTTGCTTTTTGTCAATCTCACGAAACGTTATAACTGTTAAAATGTATAGATATGTATGAGAGAGATATAGGCTGCTTTGTGTCACATAAAAGTGATTTATTACCCTCATAAAAATATCCCCCCAAAACCAGACACCTGTTTGTACAGCCCCCACCCTTGCGTCTAAGTTTTTCCCCACGTGGGGATTTTTTAGACCACGTGGGTTTTTTAGACCACGTGGGTTATCTGATACGGGAATGTGTTGTGACATGTTTTGTGTGTTTTAACCAATAAAATGTGAAACTGTGTAAAATAGGAAGAAAGGGTCGTTTTTATTCAAGTTTTTCATACACATACATGTGAAGGCACCGTATATACACGTAAAATGAACAACATCTATTTTTTTTCCAGAAAGTGTTGTTTAAAAATAGGTAAAATGGAGTGTAAGAAAACAAATAAAAATCCAGGTTTAGTCTTATCTTACAAATGAGAAAATAAATAAAAATGCGTCAGACGCGTTTGTTAAAACCTAGTGATATTGTAATTCAAAAAAAGCAGTTAATTCGACAGAGTTAAAGACAAAGTAAATAGACAGAAGCGTGTTACAAGGAAAGCGGTTAAAACGAAGGAAAAATAAACGCACATATAACGTTAGCCGTTGTCCAAAAATAAGGTAACGTTAATCTCAGACGCGTTCGTTAAAACCTAGTGATAATGTAATTTTAAACTAGTTAGTTCGACAGAGTTAAAGAAAAATACGAAATCAGTGTAAATAGACTAGGTAAAATGCGTCAGACGCGTTTGTTAAAACCTAGTAACATTACAATTTTAAACTAGTTAGTTCGACAGAGTTAAAGAAAAATACGAAATCAGGGTAAATAGACAGGAAAAACAAAGGTAAAAAGGTTCATACATTTACCAACGATCTAAAAAGAAAGGCAATCTCGCAGAAGTTTGTTAAAACGCCCCGCCGTCAAATGATGGTCTCGCAGTACGGAAAGTTAAACAAAGAGAATAAGTCCTTATCGCATTTGCGGTGTCCGTATAGAGAGCTCCGTGTAGAGGTCCGTGTACTACAGCGACCAAACTCGAAATGAGCTACGAACGCAGCAGGGGCCAGACCACGCCTACGTCCCACCCCCTAGATCCGGAGGAGGAGGGACCAAAACGGGGTTTAGAGTAAAGTAAAATGTTAGAAGTTATTTTTAATAAGGCTTTTTATATGTCTTAATTAATTAACCCATTCAATATATTTCACCTAAAACATGTATAGTTTGAATGCAAGTAGTTTTTTGGATAAAAGTGTCTGCTAAATAAATAAATGCAAATCCTTCCTTTAAAAGTTGATGTTTTAAGTCATAAGATGTGGAAAAAGTTGTTTTATTTGTTTAACAACACATGTTCTTTTATTTACTAGTTGTTTTTGTCAATCTTACAAACGTTATAACTTTTTAAATGTACGATCTGATATAAACTAAAAGTGTTTGAGAGACTCTGTGAGACGCGTTATCAGTAGAGACAGATGCGTGAGTTTTACAACAGAGACAGACAAATACCAGAACAACACTGAGCAGATCCACTCATTTACATTTTAATGAGATTTTGAGCAGAACTTGTGACATTTAGAGACGGATTTTTTTACATCGATGATCAAAGCAGATCCGTTACATTAATTTATGGTATACGTCTGGTAGGTTTTGATGGGAAAGTTCAGAGTGTGAACTATTTAACCTAACACACACGCACACGCACGCACACGCACACGCACACGCGCACACGCACACACACACACACACACACACACACACACACACACACACACACACACACACACACACACACACACACACACACACACACACACACACACACACACACACACACACACACACACACACACACACACACACACACACACACATACATACATACGTGCACGAACGTTGGAACGGTTCACAGTCCGGTCAGAGGAGGGTCACACATCCTTATGAAACCTGTTTATGTCGAATTTAAAAGTTAGGGTTTGTGTTTTAGAAAATAAAATACATTTTCTAATGGGTCATGTTTGCCATACAGATGAGTGTAACTTCAAACTGAAATTCAAGATGGTAGTGGTTAAAGAAGCTGACAACAGTACATTTAAATAATACATAGAAATTTAGCTTTTAAAAGTTGATATTTTAATCAAACGGTCCTAAGTCGCGGGGGAAAAGTTGTTTTATTTTGTTTTAACGATGTTCCTTTATTTACTAGTTGTTTTTGTCAATCTTACAAACGTTATAACTTTTTAAATGTACGATCTGATATAAACTAAAAGTGTTTGAGAGACTCTGTGAGACGCGTTATCAGTAGAGACAGATGCGTGAGTTTTACAACCATTATAGACATTTGCCAGATCAACACTGGGCCAGACCCACTCATTTACAATTTAATGAGATTCTGAGCAAAACTTGTGACATTTTAGGGATGGATTTTTTACATCGATGATCAAAGCAGATCCGTTGCAGTTGCATTAATTTATGGCATGCGTCTGGTAGTTTTTTGATGGGAAAGTTCAGCTTGTAAAGTATTTAACCTAACACACACACACACACACACACACACACACACACACACACACACACACACACACACACACACACACACACACACACACACACACACACACACACACACACACACACACACGTTCGGAACCAAATAGTGGTTCACATTAGATACGATCGATAATATTCCTAGCTCTGATTTTGACAATTAAAACACCTCCCGTAGCATTCAAACGTATGTAAATGTTTGTATGATGTCTCATACAAACATTTTACAAATAGAAACACTTACCGTAGCATTCAAACGTATGTAAATGTGAAAAATAATGAATAACACTGCGTCTACACGCGTTCGGAGGTAACATTGAAACAATTAAGTTTTAAAAGAAAAAATCTACGGTTACATTAACTAAAAATGTTGGATACACACGAACATATAATTGATTAATACTGTTTTGAGATGTTATAACAAAAAGGCAAAAGTCAAATAAATATATATGATGGTTGCGAATAATAATAAAGTATGTACGTGGTTTTGTTTTAATGTAAACTAAAATGTGACATTAGGTAAATGGGGGTAAACAGATAGGCCTAGCTTTGATTTTTTTTTGTGTTAAAATAATAAAACGAAATGTTTATAAGTGTGTAAGAATGACGTTCTTAAACAGTTATTTATAGAATACTTATTATAACGTTTAAAACAATAATTTCACAAATTAGACAGAGTTAAAACCGCAATCAAACTTGTGATTTATATGTCAGTATTTATTTATGATGTTAGAACGTCTCCTGGCGGGTGTTTTATGATCTGTTTCGAGAGACGCCCCATCATGAGCAGATCTGTTAAAAATGGACATACAGAGTTCATTTAGTTACAAACTCGCGTTTTCTTCACGGTCGATCATCTTATACCTCAACAACCTTCGGAAAAATGGCTAACAACTACAATGGTGAGCGTTTTTGAACATTTTTTTTCTTCAAATATTTGAATGTGAATATTTGTTTTTACATATTATTATTATTATCTACAGATGTTTTTGAGAATATCGAATTTGACGACGATCTGGAAGAAATCCTTGAAGCGATATGTAAGTGTTTTTATACTTTTATGTCGTTTGGTTTAATGTCTAAAACAATAACAAATATGATCTCTATCATTTAATACAGTTGACGTACCCTTTCCGGTTGTATATGACGGGCCAGTCGAAGGTCTTGACGGTAAGATATACAGACGTTTTGATATTCTACAACATTTTTAAAAGCTTCAGTAATTCGACAAAATATGTTTTACTAAATTTAACAGTTGAGTACAATATTGATGTCGACTGTGTGATAATACAATCTACAGAGAACGGTGCGCAAGAATCCTTAGACAGTACGGAAGCGCGTCATGAACCAGAAAACGTCACAGGAGGCGTCTCCCCCCGAGGGCCGTGCGTGGAACATTCTGTTCACACGGCTGAAGACAGAGCAAGCGAGAGCACATCCGTACGAAATACATCCACGGACCGTGTACCTACGCAGTATGGGATTGGTGCGTGTGTAAAACGTATCAGAATACCGGAGCAGGATGACAGCGAAGCACCGTCCACAAGTCGCTTGAGAACGTCGGAAAGTAATGGTAAGAGTTAAAACATATCTGTTAAGTTTTATGTTTGACTTTTATTTAATAAAATAATAAAATGGTTGTTCTTATTCTTTTTACAGAGCAAGATTACGACGAACACGCTCTAACGGCTTGGAACGACTCTGTGATCTACGCGTCGGCCCAGGCAGACATCAGCGATTCGGGAGACGAGGAAGCTGATGGTTTGCCGCATGAAATTCCACAGCCGGTGTTCAGAAATCGTGATTTAAACAGAAGTTTGGATTACGACATTCTGAACCGTGTTAACAGGTTTTTTGAAAGATTGTTTGACCTTGCAGACCAACGTTTAACTTACAGACAGCTCGAAGAGGCCACAGCTAACGCACAAGTTGATGTATTTGCTATTTTAACAAATATAATAGAATGTCAACAACATCATACGGATGCGTTACGCTACGCCGCAGATTTCTGGCGAGAATGTCACAATAATCTGTACGGAGAATTTATTCAACTGCAGCAGCGCACGGATGGGTGGGCAGCGGATTTGAGATTGTTAATCACGGAGCAAAATCTTACGGTAAATGCGTTATCATTGATTTCAGAACGTCTAAATGTGATACAAAGAATGTTGTCCGAATATTTATTTAGACGTGAGTAGTAATTATAATGAACCCTGTTTTTATTCGTTTTTAATCTCACATTTTTTGTATGTTAGTGGCATTGTATTAGTCTACATTTATTAGTGTTTTAGTCACATAAGAGTGATTGTTTGATTTAAGTAATTTCATATATGCTGATTGTAACTGTTTATTATTTTTGATTTTATTTTGCTGGTTGTTTGTGATTTATGTTGTAAGGATTTGTGAAAAAAAAAAAAAAAAAAAAAAAAGAGCGTTTTCAAGAGCGCAAACGGTTTGTCTTTAAGTTTGAACCATTTTGTATTTGTCTACATTTATTAGTGTTTTAGTCACATAAGGTTGGTTGTTTTAAGCTCATATTATTTGCATGTTAATGGTTTTGTATTTGTCTACATTTATTAGTGTTTTTAAGTTCACATTATTTGCATGTTACTGACATTTATTCATATAAGGTTTGAATTGCTGATTTAAGCCTTTTCATATATGCTGATTGTAACTGTTTTATTTTGATTTTGCTGGTTGTTTGTGATTTATGTTGTAGGGGATTTTATATTTTTGTCACAGCTGTTTATATCGATTTTGTGAAAAGCTGTGGTGTTTTCAAGAGGTCACACGTTTGTCTTTAAGGTTTGAACCATTTTTGTATTTTTGATTTTAAAATAAAACTTTCAAAATGAGCGGTAAGAGATGTCACGATGATGTTTCACACAACGGTGTGCCAGAAAGTGATGATCAGAGATCGTCCAGACCTAGACATGATTTTCAAAATAACATAAACCATTTACATACGCTTATCGACAATCATTTACAGATGATACCCACAAATTCTCTCAATATGATCGAAAGATTACACGAAATCATTGATGAACAGAACGAGTGGTTGGGTGCCTCTGTAAATGACGGTGTACAGATTGGCAGAGGTCCGTCTAACGATGACGCCTCAGATTACGATCAGTCAGCTCCAGATATGGGTCTTACGAGGGATTTTATAGACAGATTAATAAACGAAGGAGGGCGCGTCAGTGATTTTACAATTATCCCAAGACAGAGATTTAATGGTTTAGAAATTCGTAGAACTTTAAATTTCCGCGAGATCGCTACAGATGATTTTGCAGCATATCACATCTTACTGCACAATATTTTGAACGAGATTATAGATTTTTCGCGGTTGATGGCAGGCGAAAACGGTTTTATGAACGTTTCTCTGCATGGTGAGAGTCTTCCCACAGATATCAACGCTGTTCTAACACCTGATAATAATCATGATGTTAATACATTCATAGAACAAGTCGAACGAGCGTTTCAAAGCAACGCGGATGTGGGGTGTGATTCTGCTTTACAGTTATGCATCTCTGTGGCTCGTAATAGACAAGGTGGCGGTCGTAGAAAATTATCCGATTTAGCTCATAATATGGTCATTCAAAAAAATAAAATGAATCTTTTCGTACCCCAAAACATAGCAGACAATATGTGTTTTAGCATTTGTCTAGCGCACTTTTTAAACCCACAGTCCCCCGATCAGGAACTGATCAGAATAGCCAAAAACATACACGCAGATGTGGGTTATGGACCGCAAGATAAAATTGCATTTCACGACGTGTCTAAATTCGAGAAGTCCCTAGACTTGAAAATAGTCATCTTTCACAGATCATCTTCAGGTAAACTGGAACTGTATAAAAATACAGATAAAACACATCAGAAAACCGTGCACTTATATCTGCACGACGCCCATTACTACATGATAAAAAATCTGAAGGGATTCTTAGGCTACACGTATGTCTGCGAGTATTGCTATCAAGGATTTAACGACCGTCGTTTACATTATTGTAAATTTGCATGTAACGTATGCAATACATCTCAGTGCCACACACACACAAAGGCATGGATGCAATGCAAGGATTGCGCGAGATATTGCAGATCTGAGTTCTGTTATGAAAAGCATAAACAACCGGAAAGTGACGGTCCGAGGTCAAGTTGCGACCTCGTAAAATATTGTGACAAGTGTTGCATACAGTATAGAACTAAATGGTCGGGCGATAAAATGTTAGCACACACATGTACGCCTTCCAAATGTCCGCATTGCAACGACAATTTGATAGACGAAGGACATCACAGATGTTATATTAAGCCTCTAAAAGCTGAGGAACACGACGACAAGTATATTTATTTTGATTTTGAGACAATGTGTGTAAATGAAAAACACACAGCGAATTACGTATGCACCATATCGCAAGGGGGTGAGGTGTTTACAGCTGAAGGGGTTGACTGTGTAGATCAAATGATAAAACATTTCAGACGTCCAAAATTTGCAGACTTTACATTTATAGCTCACAATGCTGCAGGTTTCGATTCTTATATATTGCTTGAGTATTTCGCAAGTCAGGGATTGACGCCGAAAATCATACTCCAAGGATGCAGGCTCGTATATATGTACGATCAAGCGTTTAAACAGAGATACATAGACAGTTACAGTTTCTTGCCTATGAAATTGTCAAAAATGACCTCGGCCTTAAACCTCGACACCGACGAAAAAGGTTACTTTCCACATCATTTTAATCGTTTGCAAAATGCAGATTATGTCGGACCATATCCGTCTAAAGAACATTACGGGTATCTTACAATGTCCGACCACGAGCGTGAAAAGTTTGACAGGTGGTACGAGAGTGTGGAAGGACAAATATTTGATTTCAAAAAACAACTCGCAATGTATTGCAAAAATGACGTTGTGTTGTTGCGAGAGGGGTGTATAAAATACAGAAAGGAGTTTATCGAATGTACAGACGTAGATCCATTCGGTTGTGTGACGCTTGCGGGTTGTGCCATGAAAGTGTATAAAACCCTTTTTTTAACCAAAGACACAATAGCCCTAACGCCCAAAAACGCATATCTTGATCAATACAAGGCATATTCCACACCGTCAATACAGTGGTTGGAATATATTAAAGCAACCAAAAACGTCGACGTACATCACGCATTAAATCACGGCGAAGTCAAATTCGGGCCTTATCATTTGGATGGGTATTACGAGCTTAATGACGACAGAATAGCTTTGGAATTTCTGGGGTGTTTTTGGCACGGCTGTAACTGTCGTTTTAACCCTAGCGAATTAAATCCCGTGTCAAAAATACCTTTCGGAGTGCTCAGAAGGCAGTCTGATAACAAACTGAACGTTTTGCGTGACACTTACAATCTCAAAGTGGTTACTATTTGGGAATGCATGTGGGAGAGAGCCAAACAAAACGATCCTGATGTTATGACCTTTATGAGTAAATACAGCGCACCTGAGCGACTTAATCCTAGGGAATCGCTTTTCGGTGGCCGTACGAACGCTCTGAAACTTTACCATAAGACTGCTGAAGATGAGTGCGTATCATATTTGGACTTTACGTCGTTGTACCCTTTCGTACAATCATGTAAAACTTATCCGATCGGGCATCCCGAAATCATTTTAAAAGATTTCGAACCGGTCGAGTCGTATTTTGGGGTTATTAAATGTACGGTACTGCCACCTCGCGCGCTGTTGCACCCGCTCATCCCGTTCAAATCCCCGCAGGGAAAACTGTTGTTTGCGCTGTGTCGCACATGTGCAGAAAAACAACAACAGGAGCGGTGTCAACACAGCGATGGAGAAAGATCAATTTCAGGAGTATGGACATCTGTGGAACTCTCGCACGCTATCGTTAAAGGTTATACAGTTGTCAAAATTGTGGAAGTCTGGCACTTTCCGCATACATCAGACACATTGTTCGGAGATTATGTAAAGACATTTCTCAAGTTCAAACAAGAGGCTTCGGGTTTCCCCTCGGATGTAGTGACAGACGCAGAAAAACAATCTTACATCAAAGATTATTTCGAGAAAGAGGGAATTCAGCTCGACATTGACAAAATATCTCTCAACCCCGCACGCAGGTCTATAAATAAATACCTTTTAAATTCTCTTTGGGGAAGGTTCGGACTTAGATGTAATTTACCTACCGCGGAACTTTTAACAGAGCCTGAAGATTTCGCCCGTTATATATTCGGAAATAGTCATGTCATTAAACACTTTGCATTCGTGTCAGACTCTGTGGCGCTAGTTCAGTGGTGTTATGCAGACAACGACCCCGCCCCCGCATGCGATGTTAATGTCTTCATCGCTTCCTTCACTACTGCGTATGGCCGCTTGGAATTATACAAACTTATGGACAAATTAGGACCTCGCGTTTTTTACGTAGATACGGACAGTCTTATCTTTTCGTCGAAAAAAGACGATTGGATGCCTCAAACAGGCTCATATCTCGGCGAGCTGACAAACGAACTTGAGTCAGACGACAACATAACGGAATTTGCGGCAACCGGTCCAAAATCATACGGTTTTAAAACTGCAAAAAACAAAGTCACTCTTAAAGCGAAAGGTATCACACTCAATTCTTCAAACGCTCAAATAGTCACCTTAGAAAGCATGGTCTGTCTGGTCCACAATTATGTGACATCACGTGACACAACTCATCTGCTCACACGTACAGAAACTATTGTACGTAATAAAAAGAAGTTCACATTACATAATAGATCAGTTTTGAAAAGGTTCAAAGTGGTTTATGACAAACGCGTGCTCTTGCCTGACTACACGACATTACCATACGGATATTAACAACATGTCCAGATCTCATGATGTGTATGCTGAAGAAGGGTTTGACTTCCGTTTGCAGTTCCCCTTCTCAGCCGTGATCTCCGGACCTTCAAGCAGCGGGAAGACTGTCTTTGTGAAAAAATTGCTGTGTAATGCGGATAAGCTGATTAATGTAAAAATAGATAATATTGTTTTTTTATATAGTTGCTGGCAACCTTTGTATGACGAACTCTCTTCATTGTTTGATATTAAATTTATCGAAGGTATACCAAAATCGTTAACGGATGAAAATTTATTACCACCCAATAAGAAATCTATTTTAATTTGCGATGATTTGATGGAAGTAGCCTATTCGAACGACGAACTCACACGAGCGTTCACGAAATATGTACACCATAAATCATTTTCCATTATATTGATAACTCAGAATCTGTTTTTTCAAGGTAAAACCAGTAGAACTATTACGTTGAACACCCAATATATTATTTTGTACAAGAGTCCGAGAGATGCGATGCAAATAATGGTTTTAGGACGTCAGATTTTTCCCGGCAACACCAAATATTTCATGGAATGTTATCAGGACGCGACCAATCAACCTTTTGGTTTCCTATTGATTGACTTTAAAGCTAAAACGCCGGAGCGTTTTCGTCTCAGATCGGGTTTGTTTTCAGATCATCAGGTGGTGTACGTACAGAAAAAATAAGAAAAATGAGTGATAGGCTTTGTAAAAACCTACCTCTTTTAAAATTACTATATAAGTCTTCGACGAAGCAACGACGTGTTATTTTGCAATCGGCGTCAGATCAGTTGATTCTAACCTTATGCGAAATAGCTCTTAATGTACTCCGTGGGACCATACCTCTAAACAACGCTCAGTTCCGAAGATTAAAAAAGAGAAAAGAGGAAATCAAATACGCTGCAAGTAAAAAGATAAACGTTGAAAGAAAAAAACGTATGATTAATCAAAGAGGCGGTTTTCTACTCCCTCTGTTAAGCGTGGCCATCCCGTTTATCACCAGTTTAATAACCTCCAGACAACATTAGAAAATGGAATATGCTGAAAAGCATTATGTAATTCCTCAGAATCAGATGAATAAATTGAGAGCTGGCAATCCACGTGAGACAATTCAAGAGGTTGTGGAGAACAATTTGGACGTGGCTATAAGAAATATATTACAGAGGTCTGATTTAGATTCGTACGGGAAAGCTAAACTTTATTTCAGCGTCTTACAGAGATTTTTAACGATAGTAAAACAGGGTGATTTAGCAAGTGACACTTTAACTCTTACACTACCGAAACCGGACGGAGATGGTAGTGGTACAACTGTTAATGCGCCCACCCCAACGTCTAATAACGTTGTAGACGTACAAGATCAAATCGTCGATGAAATCTTACACAATGTACCGCAAAGGAGTTTGAAAAATGTCAAATTCATCTTGAATAAAATGTCTAATGCCAAACAATTGTGTACATGGACGAATACTGGAGAATTTGTTTTTAAAGGACGTGTAATTAATGGATCACACATGCTGGACTTGGTTAAAAGTATAACTGCACCTCATACGATCCGTGATGAATATAGACCTCGAGGTTGGAGCGAATTTCTGGATGCTTTTGCTGTTTTAAATATACCCTTTTCAACCGTAACCAACCCACAAGTTAAACGCTCTATCGAGGGTCTCAAAGGAAAATCAATCACACAGACCCACCAGATGTCGCCAGAGATACCAACCCCTTTGAAAAAACGGAGAGGTAAAAGGATCGTGGCTACGTCACATCTTATCACCCCTGTCGGAAACGCATTTAATTCACCGACTCTTGATGCCAATGCATGGTTATCTTTTTAATATTGTTTGTAAACATGTTTGTAAATTTGAAATGTTTGAAAGATTTGTATTAACATGTGTGTTGTTAATAAATAAATAAAAAATGTCTGATTGTTTATTGTCTTTTATTCATACATTGAGACTTTTTGTGATTACAACACCTTTTATTAAACACACATTATAGACTTGTTCTAGTCGCATTACAACGATTTACATATTTGCACACACTGAATACAATTCAATGTATCACAGAGACTAGGTTTCAATCTCTTTACAAATCGAACGACCATGCTATCATTTTTAATCAGATCATCGTAATACTTTTTAACAATATTATCATAAACAAGGCCTTTTGCCATGTGATACAGAAAAAACACGCAATGCTGACCACAAGTATCTGATGTGAAATCTTGGACCTGCTTTTTAGAGTATTCCACACTTGTAGAATTGCTTTTTAAAAAATCACACAGGTTCTTCGGAAAACGTGGATCTGTAGGAGCTCCTCCAAAACTGTCGAAAAAACAACTAACGCCATCGCTGTTTATGTAGACGGCCACCCAGTGCTGACCCGGTTCTGTGGATGGGTCGGTGTTAAAAATAACCATGGCCGGTAAATTCTTTAATGGAGTTTTAGGTAGGTAATCGCACGGAAGAACACCTAAAAAATATGTGTTATATGTAATTTTATCCATAACACCCGTTAGTTGGACTGTATTCATCTCAGTAATAATCGACCAACACCTGTCTCCGGTTGGATATTTCAATGATCGAATCAAAAATAGCGTATACGATAATGGTTATGGACCTTGTGAGAGGTTGTCTGAAACGGGCCTCTAATCTAATATTCCCCGACCGTGTTAACGATACGTGATTCGAACAATCTTCGTCGGGTGATAAATTAAATCCGTAGAGAGTATAGCCGTTGAGGAAATCCTGCCGATCTATTGCCAGAGCCTGATTTTTGAGATGTCTTCCGGTAGATAATACGAGCTGATAAAAGTCCCTCACGGCAGATCCGTTCTCATATTCCGGTTGAAACGGTTTGGAAGGGATTTGAACTCCATCACGATATAAAGCCAGAAATTCCAGATTAAAATGTTTAAAGGCAAAGGGGTTTTTATCGTAAGCCCCTGAAAAAGCTGCATTTTCTGTCATTGCCAAAATGATAGATTTTGGTAACGTCCCAAGAAAAAGATTTTCTTGATTAGACACGCGAGATCCTGGTGGGATCGAAAAATTCTTTAGACACACGCGTTCTATGGGGTACTTAGCAGTGGTTGATAGAAGAGCCTGCGCGTGTCCTAGCCGAACACCCGGCGAAACAGATACTTTTTTCACAAAAAGAGATGCGGATACTATATTGAGTTTATAAGCTATAGCATCATCACGCATCAGACAGAACTCGTCTTTACCCCTCGTCATTCGTATTTTTATATCCACACCATTCAACATTAATTTTTCTTGAAAGAAAATGTCACTATGAATGGGGGCTAATAATTCTACGACATTGCTAGCGGTTGTAAACGCTGCTCGCTTCATTAACCCTACGTTTGATCCCGCGGGGTCTGTGGCATCCATGTGACCCGCTGTGTCTCTGTAAAACAAGCCTGCCGAAAACACGCTTTCGAGCGTGTCTCTGCCGAAATTGATCAGAGCTTCGATCAAACATCTATAAGGGTACGTGCTGGAGCTCTGTGTTATCAGACGGTCGCCTAGAGAAACATCCACCTGGGAGAAAATACAAGCCCCAGGGTAGTTTATTAATCCGACAGGTGCACCATCCGCTATATCACCCCCGTCCGGTCTGGTTATTTTGATCCTGGTGTACATCAAGGTATTATTTAGATCGATGTAATCTTCGCCCGTCCCCGCAATAAAAAATTCTATCGGCGACGAATCCGTTATTGCTGATAGAGGAGGTATTTCGACGTATGTATTTTTTTCAATAGACGTCTGGGTCATAGGCACTGTAAATAAATCTAGTTCAGATTTAATACATTCCTCCGACATATTGTGGAATAGAGCCATGGTTTAGAAAATAGTATTCAGGTGTCTTTTGACACGGAGGATTTTCTTTACACGTTTCTTTACACGTCTCGTACGGGAACGTTGTGAACGTTTTGCGACCGTGCGTCTCTTACTAGTACGTTTAACTTTCTTCACACGGCCACTCCCCCTACGTATTCGCGCGCCGGGAGGTTTAAAAGAACCGCGTGACATAACCATTAATCCGTTGCCACTTTGACCATGGTTGCTGTCAGCGTCGTTATAAGATCTTGATAGGGCACTGGTTACAACGTCACTAGCTATGTTTCTCGCTGCGGTTTTTAGATGTGGCTTTACTATACTAAAACCTCTTTTCAACAGAGGTAGCGCAGTTCTGAAAAGCGCTTTGAAAATCCCTCCTATACCACTCCCGTACATGACAGGTCCACCGGCATAGCCGGGTAACCCGTTACCGGCTTGGCTACGGTAGTATGCAACGTAGCGTTCGGGGTCCATGATCGTGTGATAGTTTGTTAAAACCTATTTCACAGGTCTGAAGTGTAGTTTGGCCACAACTTTACCGTAAGTGAAACGGACGTGTTTGTTCTGATCGTCTTTGACTTCGATGCAAATGTCAGTAATATTAGATTTATTCACAGGCGCGTAATGCGGCTTATCAAACCTGACACTGACAAAGTCGTTAGATGCTCCCTCTATATGTACAGTTCTCAGTAGTGGCACATACGAATCACCGACTGATTGATATTCGATCATGTCTGTGTATATGTACATGCTATAAAACGCCCCTCTTATATCGGCCTGGTGAGGCGCGTACGTCACGACAGGTGCGTCATCAGAATGGTCTTTACGACTTTGATTTACAGACCCTAGAGGAACTCCTGGTTTTAAGCCTAAAATAATGGCTAATTTTCCGTGAAATATCAGAGATGTATTCAACGGTGCTTTAAGATACGTCCTGTTTTTGACGTGTTCGTAACCAATGGTCACTCTAGGAGGTAGATTTGTATTTATTTCTCTAACCAGAAACAGTACATCCTCGTAATATCCTGGTTTTAATGCATTGCATACTTTAGATATGTTTTTAAGGTTTTTTTCTTTAATATACATAATCACACCCTCGACCTCTTTGGGGTATTTCTCATCATATCCCAGTATAGAGGGGTCCGTGTTGATAATAAATGTTGCATCCTCATCGTTAAACGTGTACCAGGTATTCGGATAATGAAATTCGATCAAACCCACTTCCCACGGTCCCTTGAGATTAATGCTCCTGGCGAGTCTTGTTTTGTAATTAGAAATACGATTGTCAGGGTATATGTTCATCGATGCGTTGCAGGGTAGCGTAACGTAAAACCCTCCTTCACCCATGTTGTAGATTTTTTTCACGAATGATGGTTATGATAGACTCGTCCTTACTTTAAGGGATTCTGTATGTCCAAGATATCCCGTTCTGGCAACCATGACGAGAATTTAGGAGGTCAACCGCGCCATTTCACGAGGCAGAGCATCTGTTTTCCTCTCTTTTTTCGATCTAAAATCTTTTCTATTTTAAATGTCTTATCTTGGTTTACTATAATCTTTTGTATTTCTTTTTCATAAAAACAGCCCTCGATAATATCCCCATCATAGTCTTGCAACCTGTACACCGGAGGGTTTCGTGGTACGCAGGCCGCTATTGTGAAAAACTCTTCAGTGTAATTCTGTTCATAGCCCTTAGAAAAGACGTTTCTGACTTTAGACACCCTAACCACATCGCCTATTTTATATCTAAAAACGGGTACGTCTTTAGGCATTCTTCCGTACAGATTATTAAACACATCCGCTTCGTTTTCTTTATGTACATCCAGGGGTCGCATTTTAATACTTTTGTGATAACTAGCGTTATATCCATCTATAAGATCTTGTAAGATATCGTAATAACGTTTTGAGTTGACAGCCGTTAAAAACCGTGAGGATCTGTCCCGAAGAGTCCTATTAAAACGCTCTATTACAGATGCCTTGACGTCACTCGCTGTAGCAAAATGATGTATGTTATACTTTTTCATCAGTTGCTGAAAATGTTTGTTAAAAAATTCGGTGCCCTTATCAGTCTGTAATTTTTGTGGCACTCGGTTTTCTTTGAGTATGGAATCGAATGCTTTCGTGACCTCCTTTCCTGTCTTATTCTTCAACGGACGAGCCCAAGCATACTTACTGAAAACGTCTATACAAGTCAGTAAAAATTTTATATTATCGTTTTCTTTCGAATGTGCAGACATGTCGACCAGATCTGCTTGAAACTGCACATCTTTCCCGTACACCACTACTCTGTTACGTTTGTATTTGACAGGTGCAGTTCTGTGTAATGTATAGGCGTCCTGAGCTGCTAACCAGTCCGTCACGTCTTTATCCTTCAGAGTTACTCCGTATTGCTGTAACACACCTTGTTTTAAACGTTCTTTACCTCCCAAAGATCCTGGATCTGCAGGGGTGTAGTACACATTTTTCATTAAATCAGACATGTTACTCTGATGTTTTTTCAGAAAATAATGACCACTATGTTAGTGTCGAAGGTTTTTTATTTACAACGGATGTAAAAACATTGAATACGATTGGTCAGACAACATCTAGACACTGAAGGAATTTCACACACATTACAATATTTTTCTCAATCACATAATCAACTAATACATCAATAATTTTAAGCACATCCGTCGATTTGTTTCTTGCCTGTATCATCACACATACATCAGTTACATAAGTACAAAGACATAAAATGTTACCTATTTTAAGACTTTCTTCAGTTTCAGACAAAAGTTCAATAATGTTTTTAACCACAGTCTGGGTTTCATACCCCTTTACGATACATTGATTTGTCATAACACTCCACTCAGTCGACATACCCCGTACAACAGACATTAGATTTTTTAATTTCATTAAACGTTTATTACCACCATCATCATCATCATTGATAATCTTATATAATAAATGTATTATTTCGCTCTTAATTTGATCTTTAATTAAGAATTTTGTCAGACAATTGCAGAGATTCCCCATGACTCTTCACTTTTAGACAGAATCTGCAGGTTCGCTTTCCTTCCAGCTGTCAACAGCGTCGTATACAGCTTGTTCACAGGTTTCATCCACAAGCTTCGTTCTGAGTTCAGCCAATCCGCCCACAATAAACATTTCATCTCTGAGTTCGCACAGAACAGCGTCGACAACCCCCTGAATCCTTTGGAGGTGCGGTGATAAACCAAACAGTTTCAAGGTTCGGGCCAGGATGAGTTTTAGAGATGGTTTACACACTTTAGCTCGCAGTTCTTCAAAATAGCCGAGAAAATAGTATGCAGGGGCCTCGTAGAGACAGGAATGTTGCGTTTGCGAAGGATGATCGACTTCGCAGCCGTAACAATTTTTCTTCAGATGTCTGTCCACGAGATGTTCCAGAATGATACCGACAACTGATTTAATGATTTTATGACCCGTCACACCGATGCACCCGTCGACCGCATCCGAGACATCCTCGGTACCTGCAGTATCAGTCGGGTCAGTTGGAGAGGTTTTGTACTTTGCCAAGAATGCTAGATTATGATATACAAGTTCTGTACAAATTTTGTCCAGCCATGCGTTGTCCGTAGACGAGCCAGTAGCGGTTACACATCATCGCATACAAGACTAGGACTCGCTGAGGTATTTTCTTGGGACATGTTGCTGACGTTAACGATTGAGGTTTATATCCCTCTGAGAGTCCTGGCTTCTGTATTTAATGATTATAGAATGTAGGCGGAGCCACGTGAACGCCTCTCCGACTGGTCACACAGCATATTAGGCCTACTAAACTATTTTTAAAGGAAGGATTTGCATTTAGCAGACACTTTTATCCAAAAAACTACTTGCATTCAAACTATACATGTTTTAGGTGAAATATATTGAATGGGTTAATTAATTAAGACATATAAAAAGCCTTATTAAAAATAACTTCTAACATTTTACTTTACTCTAAACCCCGTTTTGGTCCCTCCTCCTCCGGATCTAGGGGGTGGGACGTAGGCGTGGTCTGGCCCCTGCTGCGTTCGTAGCTCATTTCGAGTTTGGTCGCTGTAGTACACGGACCTCTACACGGAGCTCTCTATACGGACACCGCAAATGCGATAAGGACTTATTCTCTTTGTTTAACTTTCCGTACTGCGAGACCATGCGTTTCATTTGACGGCGGGGCGTTTTAACAAACTTCTGCGAGATTGCCTTTCTTTTTAGATCGTTGGTAAATGTATGAACCTTTTTACCTTTGTTTTTCCTGTCTATTTACCCTGATTTCGTATTTTTCTTTAACTCTGTCGAACTAACTAGTTTAAAATTGTAATGTTACTAGGTTTTAACAAACGCGTCTGACGCATTTTACCTAGTCTATTTACACTGATTTCGTATTTTTCTTTAACTCTGTCGAACTAACTAGTTTAAAATTACATTATCACTAGGTTTTAACGAACGCGTCTGAGATTAACGTTACCTTATTTTTGGACAACGGCTAACGTTATATGTGCGTTTATTTTTCCTTCGTTTTAACCGCTTTCCTTGTAACACGCTTCTGTCTATTTACTTTGTCTTTAACTCTGTCGAATTAACTGCTTTTTTTGAATTACAATATCACTAGGTTTTAACAAACGCGTCTGACGCATTTTTATTTATTTTCTCATTTGTAAGATAAGACTAAACCTGGATTTTTATTTGTTTTCTTACACTCCATTTTACCTATTTTTAAACAACACTTTCTGGAAAAAAATAGATGTTGTTCATTTTACGTGTATATACGGTGCCTTCACATGTATGTGTATGAAAAACTTGAATAAAAACGACCCTTTCTTCCTATTTTACACAGTTTCACATTTTATTGGTTAAAACACACAAAACATGTCACAACACATTCCCGTATCAGATAACCCACGTGGTCTAAAAAACCCACGTGGTCTAAAAAATCCCCACGTGGGGAAAAACTTAGACGCAAGGGTGGGGGCTGTACAAACAGGTGTCTGGTTTTGGGGGGATATTTTTATGAGGGTAATAAATCACTTTTATGTGACACAAAGCAGCCTATATCTCTCTTGTATGTGCATACAAACTGATATGAAAGCAAATGTTTTGGCGGGGCTATGGATTTTCAGACGTGAGATTTGTTATCAGTTGAAACAGACGTGCGAGCTTTTACAACATCAGACGAGATGCAGATATTTCATCTCACGCAGCGCGACGATGCGAGTAAAAGTTTGAACACGTTCGACGATCAACAGACCATCTCTGACGGAACCCCTCATTTGCAATTTAATGAGATTTTGAGAGGGTTTGGCATTTTAGGGACTGGTTTTTACTTCAGCGATCAAAGCACCTCCTGTTTGTATCTATTTATGACACACGCCTGTGAGTTTGGAGGGAAAGCACGGAGGTGTAAACTATTGAACCTTATTTATGTTGAATTTAAAAGTTAGACAACGTTTTAGAAAATAAAATGTTTTTCATAACGGAGTCATGTTTACAGAACTGGTGAATGTGGCTTCAAGCTGACATAAGATGAGTCAGATAAAGAAGATGATACACAAACTTAAATAAATAGAGAAAGTTGTTTATTTTAATAAAATGTTCTGATGTAGGAAATTGATGTTAAATTTGACTTAATTTAGTATCTAGTTTTGTTATTTCTTTTTTCAATCATATATATTTATCCTCTACACTGAAAACATAAGCTGTAAATGTAAACACACACACACACATACAGACACGAATGTTCAAATGTCACATCCGAACGGGTGGTTTACAAGCGAGGTTAAGTTGGTTTTGTTTTCGATATTCGTGACACATTCAGCGATAAACGACAATAACTCCAATACGACTTTCCCCAAAAAAATCTAAACAGTGTGATCGTCAAAAGGGCAAAGCTGGTCATGTTTCACAGCCTTCTTTTTCATAGTTTTCGCTCGATGTAATAAGCACTAGCCCGCACAAGCCGTCGCAATGTGCATTCAGCCGGGAGGGATCGCTCTCAGCGGTGCTTTCAGTAAGGGACCGTGGGGAAAGCGCACGTTTTCTTCGTTTTTTGCTATAGCTCAGTGGGCAGTGTTTTTGTTATAGCTTTTTAATTAAAGGGCCCATAGACAGCGAGACCAGTGCCAATCAAGAGAGGGGGACAGTGTACATCTTTCACAACCTTTCATTTTACACCTACTGGTAGAAAAGGGAAATAAATGTCAAAAATGTACTTTATTTTTGTAATAACTTTTGTCAGCAGGAAGATAGAGACATGAAAACAAACCAGTGTCCATCCATAGAGTGGGACAGTGTACATATTTCACAACCTTCCATTTTACCCCTAGTGGCTGATTAGGGAATTGCATGTCCAAAATTATCCTTCTTTTTGTAATAACTTTTGTCAACAGGAAGATAGAGACGTGAGACCTGTGTCCATCCATAGAGTGGGACAGTGGACAACTTTCACAAACTTCCATTTTACCTCTAGTGGCTGATTAGGGAACTGCAAGTCCAAAATTATCCTTCTTTTTGTAATAACTTTTTTCAGCAGGAAGATAGAGACATGAGACCTGTGTCCATCAATAGTGTTAGACAGTGGACAACTTTCACAACCTTCAATTTTACCCCTAGTGGCTGATTAGGGAATTGCATGTCCAAAATTAACATTCTTTTTGTAATAACTTTTTTCAGCAGGAAGATAGAGACGTGAGACCAGTGTTCATCAATAGAAGGGGACAGTGTAAATATTTCACACAACCTTCAATTTTACCCCTATCGGCTGATTAGGGAATTGCATGTCCAAAATTATCCTGTGTCACAGGAAGATAGAGACATAAGACCTGTGTCCATCCATAGAGTGGGACAGTGTACAACTTTCACAACCTTCCATTTTACCCCTAGTGGCTTATTAGGGAATTGCATGTCCAAAATTATCCTTTTTGTAATAACTTTTTTCAGCAGGAAGATAGAGACATGAGACCTATGTCCATCCATAGAGTGGGACAGTGTAAAACTTTCACAACCTTCCATTTTACCCCTAGTGGCTGATTAGGGAAGGGAATTGCATGTCCAAAATTATCCTTCTTTTTGTAATAACTTTTTTCAGCAGTAAGATAGAGACATGAGACCTATGTCCATCCATAGAGTCGGACAGTGTACAACTTTCACAACCTTCCATATTACCCCTAGTGGCTGATTAGGGAATTGCATGTCCACAATTATCCTTCTTTTTGTAATAACTTTTTTCAGCAGGAAGATAGAGACATGAGACCTATGTCCATCCATAGAGTGGGACAATGTGCAACTTTCACAACCTTCCATTTTACCCCTAGTGGCTGATTAGGGAATTGCATGTCCAAAATTATCCTTCTTTTTGTAATAACTTTTGTCAGCAGGAAGATAGAGACGTGAGACCTGTGTCCATCAATAGAAGGGGACAGTGTACATATTTCACAACCTTCCGTTTTACCCCTACTTGTAGAAAAATGGTTTGCATGTACAAAATTAACCTTCTTTTTATAATAACTTTTGCCAGCAGGAAGATAGAGACATGAGACCTGTGTCCGTCCATAGAGTGGGACAGTGTACAACTTTCACAACCTTCCTTTTTAACCCTAGTTGCTGATTAGGGAATTGCATGTCCAAAATTATCCTTCTTTTTGTAACAACTTTTGTCAGCAGGAAGATAGAGACATGAGACCTGTGTCCATTTATGGAGAGGGACAGTATAAAACTTTCACAACCTTCCATTTTACCCCTAGTGGCTGATTAGGGAATTTTATGTCCAAAATTATCCTTCTTTTTGTAATAACTTTTGTCAGCAGGAAGATAGAGACGTGAGACCTGTGTCCATCCATAGAGTCGGACAGTGTACAACTTTCACAACCTTTCATTTTACCCCTAGTGGCTGATTATGGAATTGCATGTCCACAATTATCCTTCTTTTTGTAATAACTTTTATCAGCAGGAAGATAGAGACATGAGACCTATGTCCATCCATAGAGTGGGACAATGTGCAACTTTCACAACCTTCCATTTGACCCCTAGTGGCTGATTAGGGAATTGCATGTCCAAAATTATCCTTTTTGTAATAACTTTTATTAGCAGGAAGATAGAGACATGAGACCTGTGTCCATCCATAGAGTGGGACAGTGTACATATTTCGCAACCTTCCATTTTACCCCTACTGGTAGAAAAATGAATTGCATGTCCAAAATTATCCTTCTTTTTGTAATAACTTTTGTCAGCAGGAAGATAGAGACATGAGACCTATGTCCATCCATAGAGTGGGACAATGTGCAACTTTCACAACCTTCCATTTTACACCTAGTGTCTGATCAGGGAATTGCATGTCCAAAATTATCTTTCTGTTTGTAAAAACATTTTTCAGCAGGAAGATAGAGACGTGAGACCTGTGTCCATCAATAGAAGGGGACAGTGTACATATTTCACAACCTTCCATTTTACCCCTAATGGTAAAAAAATGATTTGCATGTCCAAAATTAACCTTCTTTTTATAATAACTTTTGCCAGCAGGAAGATAGAGACATGAGACCTATGTCCATCCATAGAGTGGGACAGTGTACAACTTTCACAACCTTCCATTTTACACCTAGTGTCTGATTAGGGAATCGCAAGTCCAAAATTATCTTTCTTTTTGTAATAACATTTTTCAGCAGGAAGATAGAGACGTGAGACCTGTGTCCATCAATAGAAGTGACAGTGTACATATTTCACAACCTTCCATTTTACCCCTACTGGTAGAAAAAGGGTTTGCATGTACAAAATTATCCTTCTTTTTGCAATAACTTTTGTCAGCAGGAAGATAGAGACGTGAGACCTGTGTCCATCCATAGAGTGGGACAGTGTACATATTTCGCAACCTTCCATTTTACCCCTGATGGTAGAAAAATGAATTGCATGTCCAAAATTAACCTTCTTTTTATAATAACTTTTGCCAGCAGGAAGATAGAGACATGAGACCTATGTCCATCCATAGAGTGGGACAGTGTAAAACTTTCACAACCTTCCATTTTACCCCTAGTGGCTGATTAGGGAAGGGAATTGCATGTCCAAAATCATCCTTCTTTTTGTAATAACTTTTTTCAGCAGGAAGATAGAGACATGAGACCTATGTCCATCCATAGAGTCTGACAGTGTACAACTTTCACAACCTTCCATTTTACCCCTAGTGGCTGATTAGGGAATTGCGTGTCCACAATTATCCTTCTTTTTGTAATAATTTTTTTCAGCAGGAAGATAGAGACATGAGACCTATGTCCATCCATAGAGTGGGACAATGTGCAACTTTCACAACCTTCCATTTTACCCCTAGTGGCCGATTAGGGAATTGCATGTCCAAAATTATCCTTCTTTTTGTAATAACTTTTGTCAGCAGGAAGATAGAGACGTGAGACCTGTGTCCATCAATAGAAGGGGACAGTGTACATATTTCACAACCTTCCCTTTTACCCATACTTGTAGAAAAATGGTTTGCATGTACAAAATGAACCTTCTTTTTATAATAACTTTTGCCAGCAGGAAGATAGAGACATGAGACCTGTGTCCGTCCATAGAGTGGGACAGTGTACAACTTTCACAACCTTCCTTTTTAACCTTAGTTGCTGATTAGGGAATTGCATGTCCAAAATTATCCTTCTTTTTGTAATAACTTTTGTCAGCAGGAAGATAGAGACATGAGACCTGTGTCCATTTATGGAGAGGGACAGTATAAAACTTTCACAACTCTCCATTTTACACCTAGTGTCTGATTAAGGAATTCTATGTCCAAAATGTTCCTTCTTTTTATAATAACTTTTGTCAGCAGGAAGATAGAGACGTGAGACCTGTGTCCATCTATAGAAGGGGACAGTGGACAACTTTCACAACCTTCCATTTTACACCTAGTGTCTGATTAGGGAATTGCATGTCCAAAATTAACCTTCTTTTTGTAATAACTTTTTTCAGCAGGAATAGAGTCGTGAGACCAGTGTTCATCAATAGAAGGGGACAGTGTAAATATTTCACACAACCTTCAATTTTACCCCTATCGGCTGATTAGGGAATTGCATGTCCAAAATTATCCTGTGTCACAGGAAGATAGAGACATAAGACCTGTGTCCATCCATAGAGTGGGACAGTGTACAACTTTCACAACCTTCCATTTTACCCCTAGTGGCTTATTAGGGAATTGCATGTCCAAAATTATCCTTCTTTTTGTAATAACTTTTTTCAGCTGGAAGATAGAGACATGAGACCTATGTCCATCCATAGAGTGGGACAGTGTAAAACTTTCACAACCTTCCATTTTACCCCTAGTGGCTGATTAGGGAAGGGAATTGCATGTCCAAAATTATCCTTCTTTTTGTAATAACTTTTTTTGCAGGAAGATAGAGACATGAGACCTATGCCCATCCATAGAGTCGGACAGTGTACAACTTTCACAACCTTCCATTTTACCCCTAGTGGCTGATTAGGGAATTGCATGTCCACAATTATCCTTCTTTTTGTAATAACTTTTTTCAGCAGGAAGATAGAGACATGAGACCTATGTCCATCCATAGAGTGGGACAATGTGCAACTTTCACAACCTTCCATTGTACCCCTAGTGGCTGATTAGGGAATTGCATGTCCAAAATTATCCTTCTTTTTGTAATAACTTTTGTCAGCAGGAAGATAGAGACGTGAGACCTGTGTCCATCAATAGAAGGGGACAGTGTACATATTTCACAACCTTCCCTTTTACCCCTACTTGTAGAAAAATGGTTTGCATGTACAAAATGAACCTTCTTTTTATAATCACTTTTGTCAGCAGGAAGATAGAGACGTGAGACCTGTGTCCATCAATAGAAGGGGACAGTGTACATATTTCACAACCTTCCCTTTTACCCATACTTGTAGAAAAATGGTTTGCATGTACAAAATGAACCTTCTTTTTATAATAACTTTTGCCAGCAGGAAGATAGAGACATGAGACCTGTGTCCGTCCATAGAGTGGGACAGTGTACAACTTTCACAACCTTCCTTTTTAACCTTAGTTGCTGATTAGGGAATTGCATGTCCAAAATTATCCTTCTTTTTGTAATAACTTTTGTCAGCAGGAAGATAGAGACATGAGACCTGTGTCCATTTATGGAGAGGGACAGTATAAAACTTTCACAACTCTCCATTTTACACCTAGTGTCTGATTAAGGAATTCTATGTCCAAAATGTTCCTTCTTTTTATAATAACTTTTGTCAGCAGGAAGATAGAGACGTGAGACCTGTGTCCATCTATAGAAGGGGACAGTGGACAACTTTCACAACCTTCCATTTTACACCTAGTGTCTGATTAGGGAATTGCATGTCCAAAATTAACCTTCTTTTTGTAATAACTTTTTTCAGCAGGAAGATAGAGTCGTGAGACCAGTGTTCATCAATAGAAGGGGACAGTGTAAATATTTCACACAACCTTCAATTTTACCCCTATCGGCTGATTAGGGAATTGCATGTCCAAAATTATCCTGTGTCACAGGAAGATAGAGACATAAGACCTGTGTCCATCCATAGAGTGGGACAGTGTACAACTTTCACAACCTTCCATTTTACCCCTAGTGGCTTATTAGGGAATTGCATGTCCAAAATTATCCTTCTTTTTGTAATAACTTTTTTCAGCTGGAAGATAGAGACATGAGACCTATGTCCATCCATAGAGTGGGACAGTGTAAAACTTTCACAACCTTCCATTTTACCCCTAGTGGCTGATTAGGGAAGGGAATTGCATGTCCAAAATTATCCTTCTTTTTGTAATAACTTTTTTTGCAGGAAGATAGAGACATGAGACCTATGCCCATCCATAGAGTCGGACAGTGTACAACTTTCACAACCTTCCATTTTACCCCTAGTGGCTGATTAGGGAATTGCATGTCCACAATTATCCTTCTTTTTGTAATAACTTTTTTCAGCAGGAAGATAGAGACATGAGACCTATGTCCATCCATAGAGTGGGACAATGTGCAACTTTCACAACCTTCCATTTTACCCCTAGTGGCTGATTAGGGAATTGCATGTCCAAAATTATCCTTCTTTTTGTAATAACTTTTGTCAGCAGGAAGATAGAGACGTGAGACCTGTGTCCATCAATAGAAGGGGACAGTGTACATATTTCACAACCTTCCCTTTTACCCCTACTTGTAGAAAAATGGTTTGCATGTACAAAATTAACCTTCTTTTTATAATCACTTTTGCCAGCAGGAAGATAGAGACATGAGACCTGTGTCCGTCCATAGAGTGGGACAGTGTACAACTTTCACAACCTTCCTTTTTAACCCTAGTGCTGATTAGGGAATTGCATGTCCAAAATTATCCTTCTTTTTGTAATAACTTTTGTCAGCAGGAAGATAGAGACATGAGACCTGTGTCCATTTATGGAGAGGGACAGTATAAAACTTTCACAACCTTCCATTTTACCCCTAGTGGCTGATTAGGGAATTTTATGTCCAAAATTAACCTTCTTTTTATAATAACTTTTGCCAGCAGGAAGATAGAGACATGAGACCTGTGTCCGTCCATAGAGTGGGACAGTGTACAACTTTCACAACCTTCCATTTTAACCCTAGTTGCTGATTAGGGAATTGCATGTCCAAAATTATCCTTCTTTTTGTAATAACTTTTGTCAGCAGGAAGATAGAGACATGAGACCTGTGTCCATTTATGGAGAGGGACAGTATAAAACTTTCACAACCTTCCATTTTACCCCTAGTGGCTGATTAGGGAATTTTATGTCCAAAATTATCCTTCTTTTTGTAATAACTTTTGTCAGCAGGAAGATAGAGACGTGAGACCTGTGTCCATCCATAGAATCGGACAGTGTACAACTTTCACAACCTTCCATTTTACCCCTAGTGGCTGATTATGGAATTGCATGTCCACAATTATCCTTCTTTTTATAATAACTTTTGCCAGCAGGAAGATGGAGACATGAGACCTGTGTCCGTCCATAGAGTGGGACAGTGTACAACTTTCACAACCTTCCTTTTTAACCTTAGTTTCTGATTAGGGAATTGCATGTCCAAAATTATCCTTCTTTTTGTAATAACTTTTTTCAGCAGGAAGATAGAGACATGAGACCTATGCCCATCCATAGAGTCGGACAGTGTACAATTTTCACAACCTTCCATTTTACCCCTAGTGGCTGATTAGGGAATTGCATGTCCACAATTATCCTTCTTTTTGTAGCAGGAAGATAGAGACATGAGACCTATGTCCATCCATAGAGTGGGACAATGTGCAACTTTCACAACCTTCCATTTTACCCCTACTTGTAGAAAAATGGTTTGCATGTACAAAATTAACCTTCTTTTTATAATAACTTTTGCCAGCAGGAAGATAGAGACATGAGACCTGTGTCCGTCCATAGAGTGGGACAGTGTACAACTTTCACAACCTTCCTTTTTAACCCTAGTTGCTGATTAGGGAATTGCATGTCCAAAATTATCTTTCTTTTTGTAATAACATTTTTCAGCAGGAAGATAGAGACGTGAGACCTGTGTCCATCAATAGAAGTGACAGTGTACATATTTCACAACCTTCCATTTTACCCCTACTGGTAGAAAAATGGTTTGCATGTACAAAATTATCCTTCTTTTTGTAATAACTTTTGTCAGCAGGAAGATAGAGACGTGAGACCTGTGTCCATCCATAGAGTGGGACAGTGTACGTATTTCGCAACCTTCCATTTTACCCCTGATGGTAGAAAAATGAATTGCATGTCCAAAATTAACATTCTTTTTATAATAACTTTTGTCAGCAGGAAGATAGAGACGTGAGACCTGTGCCCATCCATAGAGTCGGACAGTGTACAACTTTCACAACCTTCCATTTTACCCCTAGTGGCTGATTATGGAATTGCATGTCCACAATTATCCTTCTTTTTGTAATAACTTTTATCAGCAGGAAGATAGAGACATGAGACCTATGTCCATCCATAGAGTGGGACAATGTGCAACTTTCACAACCTTCCATTTTACCCCTAGTGGCTGATTAGGGAATTGCATGTCCAAAATTATCCTTCTTTTTGTAATAACTTTTATTAGCAGGAAGATAGAGACATGAGACCTGTGTCCATCCATAGAGTGGGACAGTGTACATATTTTGCAACCTTCCATTTTACCCCTACTGGTAGAAAAATGAATTGCATGTCCAAAATTATCCTTCTTTTTGTAATAACTTTTGTCAGCAGGAAGATAGAGACGTGAGACCTGTGTCCATCCAAAGAGTCGGACAGTGTACAACTTTCACAACCTTCCATTTTACCCCTAGTGGCTGATTAGGGAATTGCATGTCCACAATTATCTTTCTTTTTGTAATAACTTTTTTCAGCAGGAAGATAGAGACATGAGACCTATGTCCATCCATAGAGTGGGACAATGTGCAACTTTCACAACCTTCCATTTTACACCTAGTGTCTGATCAGGGAATTGCATGTCCAAAATGATCTTTCTGTTTGTAATAACATTTTTCAGCAGGAAGATAGAGACGTGAGACCTGTGTCCATCAATAGAAGGGGACAGTGTACATATTTCATAACCTTCCATTTTACCCCTACTGGTAGAAAAATGGTTTGCATGTACAAAATTATCCTTCTTTTTGTAATAACTTTTGTCAGCAGGAAAATAGAGACGTGAGACCTGTGTCCATCCATAGAGTGGGACAGTGTACATATTTCGCAACCTTCCATTTGACCCCTGATGGTAGAAAAATGAATTGCATGTCCAAAATTAACCTTCTTTTTATAATAACTTTTGTCAGCAGGAAGATAGAGACATGAGACTTATGTCAATCCATAGAGTGGGACAGTGTAAAACTTTCACAACCTTCCATTTTTCACCTAGTGTCTGATTAGGGAATTGCATGTCCAAAATTATCCTTCTTTTTGTAATAACATTTTTCAGCAGGAAGATAGAGACGTGAGACCTGTGTCCATCAATAGAAGGGGACAGTGTACATATTTCACAACCTTCCATTTTACCCCTACTGGTAAAAAAAATTATTTGCATGTCCAAAATTAACCTTCTTTTTATAATAACTTTTGCCAGCAGGAAGATAGAGACATGAGACCTATGTCCATCCATAGAGTGGGACAGTGTACAACTTTCACAACCTTCCATTTTACCCCTAGTGGCTGATTAGGGAATTCCATGTCCAAAATTATCCTTCTTGTAATAACTTTCGTCAGCAGGAAGATAGAGACGTAAGACCAGTGTCCATCCATAGAGTGGGACAGTGCACAACTTTCACAACCTTCCTTTTTAACCTTAGTTGCTGATTAGGGAATTGCATGTCCAAAATTATCCTTCTTTTTGTAATAACTTTTGTCAGCAGGAAGATAGAGACATGAAACCTGTGTCCATTTATGGAGAGGGACAGTATAAAACTTTCACAACTTTCCATTTTACCCTAGTGGCTGATTAGGGAATTGTATGTCCACAATGATCCTTCTTTTGTAATAACTTTTTTCAGCAGGAAGATAGAGACATGAGACCTATGTCCATCCATAGAGTGGGACAATGTGCAACTTTCACAACCTTCCATTTTACACCTAGTGTCTGATCAGGGAATTGCATGTCCAAAATGATCTTTCTGTTTGTAATAACATTTTTCAGCAGGAAGATAGAGACATGAGACCTGTGTCCATCCATAGAGTTGGACAGTGTACAACTTTCACAAGCTTCAATTTTACCCCTAGTGGCTGATTAGGGAATTGCATGTCCACAATTAACCTTCTTTTTGTAATAACTTTTGTCAGCAGGAAGATAGAGACATGAGACCTATGTCCATCCATAGAGTGGGACAATTTGCAACTTTCACAACCTTCCATTTTACCCCTAGTGGCTGATTAGGGAATTGCATGTCCAAAATTATCCTTTTTGTAATAACTTTTGTCAGCAGGAAGATAGAGACATGAGACCTATGTCCATCCATAGAGTGGGACAATGTACATATTTCGCAACCTTCCATTTTACCCCTACTGGTAGAAAAATGAATTGCATGTCCAAAATTAACCTTCTTTTTATAATAACTTTTGCCAGCAGGAAAATAGAGACATGAGACCTGTGTGCATCAATAGTGTTGGACAGTGGACAACTTTCACAACCTTCCATTTTAACCCTACTGGTAGAAAAATGAATTGCGTGTCCAAAATTATCCTTCTTTTTGTAATAACTTTTGTCAGCAGGAAGATAGAGACATGAGACCTATGTCCATCCATAGAGTGGGACAGTGTAAAACTTTCACAACCTTCCATTTTACACCTAGTGTCTGATTAGGGAATTGTATGTCCAAATTATCCTTCTTTTTGTAATAACATTTTTCAGCAGGAAGATAGAGACGTGAGACCTGTGTCCATCAATAGAAGGGGACAGTGTACATATTTCACAACCTTCCATTTTACCCCTACTGGTAAAAAAATGATTTGCATGTCCAAAATTAACCTTCTTTTTATAATAACTTTTGCCAGCAGGAAGATAGAGACATGAGACCTATGTCCATCCATAGAGTGGGACAGTCTACAACTTTCTCAACCTTCCATTTTACCCCTAGTGGCTGATTAGGTATTCCATGTCCAAAATTATCCTTCTTGTAATAACTTTCGTCAGCAGGAAGATAGAGACGTGAGACCAGTGTCCATCCATAGAGTGGGACAGTGCACAAATTTCACAACCTTCCTTTTTAACCTTAGTTGCTGATTAGGGAATTGCATGTCCAAACTTATCCTTCTTTTTGTAATAACTTTTGTCAGCAGGAAGATAGAGACATGAGACCTGTGTCCATTTATGGAGAGGGACAGTATAAAACTTTCACAACCTTCCATTTTACCCCTAGTGACTGATTAGGGAATTTTATGTCCAAAATTATCATTCTTTTTATAATAACTTTTGTCAGCAGGAAGATAGAGACGTGAGACCTGTGTCCATCCATACAGACGGACAGTGTACAACTTTCACAACCTTCCATTTTACCCCTAGTGGCTGATTACGGAATTGGATGTTCAAAATTATCCTTCTTTTTGTAATAACTTTTATCAGCAGGAAGATAGAGACGTGAGATCTGTGTCCATCAATAGAAGGAGACAGTGTACATATTTCACAACCTTCCATTTTACCCCTACTGGTAGAAAAATGATTTGCATGTCCAAAATTAACCTTCTTTTTATAATAAATTTTGCCAGCAGGAAGATAAAGACATGAGACCTGTGTCCATCAATAGAAGGAGACAGTGTACATATTTCACAACCTTGCATTTTACCCCTACTTGTAGAAAAATGAATTGCATGTCTAAAATTAACCTTCTTTTTATAATAACTTTTGCCAGCAGGAAAATAGAGACATGACACCTGTGTCCATCAATAGTGTTGGACAGTAGACAACTTTCACAACCTTCCTTTTTAACCTTAGTTGCTGATTAGGGAATTGCATGTCCAAAATTATCCTTCTTTTTGTAATAACTTTTGTCAGCAGGAAGATAGAGACATGAGACCTATGTCCATCCATAGAGTGGGACAGTGTAAAACTTTCACAACCTTCCATTTTACACCTAGTGTCTGATTAGGGAATTGTATGTCCAAAATTATCCTTCTTTTTGTAATAAAATTTTTCAGCAGGAAGATAGAGACGTGAGACCTGTGTCCATCAATAGAAGGGGACAGTGTACATATTTCACAACCTTCCATTTTACCCCTACTGGTAAAAAAATGATTTGCATGTCCAAAATTAACCTTCTTTTTATAATAACTTTTGCCAGCAGGAAGATAGAGACATGAGACCTATGTCCATCCATAGAGTGGGACAGTGTACAACTTTCTCAACCTTCCATTTTACCCCTAGTGGCTGATTAGGTTATTCCATGTCCAAAATTATCCTTCTTGTAATAACTTTCGTCAGCAGGAAGATAGAGACGTGAGACCAGTGTCCATCCATAGAGTGGGACAGTGCACAAATTTCACAACCTTCCTTTTTAACCTTAGTTGCTGATTAGGGAATTGCATGTCCAAACTTATCCTTCTTTTTGTAATAACTTTTGTCAGCAGGAAGATAGAGACATGAGACCTGTGTCCATTTATGGAGAGGGACAGTATAAAACTTTCACAACCTTCCATTTTACCCCTAGTGACTGATTAGGGAATTTTATGTCCAAAATTATCATTCTTTTTATAATAACTTTTGTCAGCAGGAAGATAGAGACGTGAGACCTGTGTCCATCCATACAGACGGACAGTGTACAACTTTCACAACCTTCCATTTTACCCCTAGTGGCTGATTACGGAATTGGATGTTCAAAATTATCCTTCTTTTTGTAATAACTTTTATCAGCAGGAAGATAGAGACGTGAGATCTGTGTCCATCAATAGAAGGAGACAGTGTACATATTTCACAACCTTCCATTTTACCCCTACTGGTAGAAAAAATTTGCATGTCCAAAATTAACCTTCTTTTTATAATAAATTTTGCCAGCAGGAAGATAAAGACATGAGACCTGTGTCCATCAATAGAAGGAGACAGTGTACATATTTCACAACCTTGCATTTTACCCCTACTTGTAGAAAAATGAATTGCATGTCTAAAATTAACCTTCTTTTTATAATAACTTTTGCCAGCAGGAAAATAGAGACATGACACCTGTGTCCATCAATAGTGTTGGACAGTAGACAACTTTCACAACCTTCCATTTTAACCCTAGTGGCTGATTAGGGAATTGAATGTCCAAAATTATCCTTCTTTTTTGAATAACTTTTGTCAGCAGGAAGATAGAGACATGAGACCTGTGTCCATCCATGGAGAGGGACAGTATACAACTTTCACAACCTTCCATTTTACCCCTAGTGGCTGATTAGGGAATAGTATGTCCAAAATTATCCTTCTTTTTATAATAACTTTTTTCAACAGGAAGATAGAGACGTGAGACCTGTGTCCATCAACAGAAGGGGACAGTGTACATATTTCACAACCTTCCATTTTACCCCTACTGGTAAAAAAATGATTTGCATGTCCAAAATTAACCTTCTTTTTATAATAACTTTTGCCAGCAGGAAGATAGAGACATGAGACCTATGTCCATCCATAGAGTGGGACAGTGTACAACTTTCACAACCTTCCATTTTACCCCTAGTGGCTGATTAGGGAATTCCATGTTCATAATTATCCTTCTTGTAATAACTTTCGTCAGCATTAAGATAGAGACGTGAGACCTGTGTCCATCCATGGAGTGGGACAGTGCACAACTTTCACAACCTTCCTTTTTAACCTTAGTTGCTGATTAGGGAATTGCATGTCCAAAATTATCCTTCTTTTTGTAATAACTTTTGTCAGCAGGAAGATAGAGACATGAGACCTATGTCCATCCATAGAGTGGGACAGTGTACAACTTTCACAACCTTCCATTTTACCCCTAGTGGCTGATTAGGGAATTGCATGTCCAAAATTATCCTTTTTGTAATAACTTTAACTTCCATAATCAGCAACTAGGGTTAAAAAGGAAGGTTGTGAAAGTTGTACACCGTCCCACTCTATGGACGGACACAGGTCTCAATTCTCTATCTTCCTGCTGGCAAAAGTTATTATAAAAAGAAGGTTAATTTTGTACATGCACACCATTTTTCTACCAGTAGGGGTAAAAGGGGAGGTTGTAAAATATGAACACAGTCTCCTTCTATAGATGGGCACAGGTCTCACGTCTCTATCTTCCTGCTGACAAATTTATTATAAAAAAGAAGGATAATTTTGGACATACTATTCCCTAATCAGCCACTAGGGGTAAAATGGAAGGTTGTGAAAGTTTTATACTGTCCCTCTCCATGGATGGACACAGGTCTCATGTCTCTATCTTCCTGCTGACAAAAGTTATTAAAAAAGAAGGATAATTTTAGACATTCAATTCCCTAATCAGCCACTAGGGTTAAAATGGAAGGTTGTGAAAGTTGTCTACTGTCCAACACTATTGATGAACACAGGTGTCATGTCTCTATTTTCCTGCTGGCAAAAGTTATTATAAAAAGAAGGTTAATTTTAGACATGCAATTCATTTTTCTACAAGTAGGGGTAAAATGGAAGGTTGTGAAATATGTACACTGTCTCCTTCTATTGATGGACACAGGTCTCACGTCTCTATCTTCCTGCTGAAAAAAGTTATTACAAAAATAATGATAATTTTGGACATGCAATTCCCTAATCAGCCACTAGGGGTAAAATGGAAGGTTGTGAAAGTTGTACACTGTCCCACTCTATGGATGGACACTGGTCTCACGTCTCTATCTTCTTGCTGATGAAAGTTATTACAAAAGAAGTTTAATTTTGGACATGCAATTCCCTAATCAGCCACTAGGGGTAAAATGGAAGGTTGTGAAAGTTGTACACTGTCCCACTCTATGGATGGACACAGGTCTTATGTCTCTATCTTCCTGTGACACAGGATAATTTTGGACATGCAATTCCCTAATCAGCCGATAGGGGCAAAATTGAAGGTTGTGTGAAATATTTACACTGTCCCCTTCTATTGATGAACACTGGTCTCACGTCTCTATCTTCCTGCTGACGGAGGTTATTACAAAATAAGATTAATTTTGGACTTGCAATTCCATAATCAGCCGCTAGGGGTAAAATGGAAGGTTGTGAAAGTTGTACACTGTCCCACTCTATAGATGGACACATGTCTCATGTCTCTATCTTCCTGCTGAAAAAAGTTATTACAAAAAGGATAATTTTGGACATGTAATTCCCTAATCAGCCACTAGGGGTAAAATGGAAGGTTGTGAAAGTTGTACACTGTCCCCTTCTATTGATGAACACTGGTCTCACGTCTCTATCTTCCTGCTGACGAAAGTTATTACAAAATAAGTTTAATTTTGGACTTGCAATTCCATAATCAGCCACTAGGGGTAAAATGGAAGGTTGTGAAAGTTGTCCACTGTCCAACAATATGGATGGACACAGGTCTCATGTCTCTATCTTCCTGCTGGCAAAAGTTATTACAAAAATAATGTTAATTTTGGACATGCAATTACCTTTTCTACCAGTAGGGGTAAAATGGAAGGTTGTGAAAGTTGTACACTGTCCCACTCTATGGATGGACACTGGTCTCACATCTCTATCTTCTTGCTGATGAAAGTTATTACAAAAAGAATGATACTTTTGGACTTGCAATTCCCTAATCAGCAACTAGGGGTAAAATGGAAGGTTGTAAAAGTTGTACACTGTCCCACTCTATGGATGGACACAGGTCTCATGTCTCTATCTTCTTGCTGAAAAAAGTTATTACAAAAATAATGATAATTTTGGACATGCAATTCCCTAATCAGCAACTAGGGGTAAAATGGAAGGTTGTGAAAGTTGTACATTGTCCCACTCTATGGATGGACACTGGTCTCACATCTCTATCTTCTTGCTGATGAAAGTTATTACAAAATAAGTTTAATTTTGGACATGCAATTCCCTAATCAGCCACTAGGGGTAAAATGGAAGGTTGTGAAAGTTGTACACTGTCCCACTCTATGGATGGACACAGGTCTTATGTCTCTATCTTCCTGTGACACAGGATAATTTTGGACATGCAATTCCCTAATCAGCCGATAGGGGTAAAATTGAAGGTTGTGTGAAATATTTACACTGTCCCCTTCTATTGATGAACACTGGTCTCACGTCTCTATCTTCCTGTTGACAAAAGTTATTACAAAAAGGATCATTTTGGACTTGCAATTCCATAATCAGCCGCTAGGGGTAAAATGGAAGGTTGTGAAAGTTGTACACTGTCCCACTCTATGGATGGACACTGATCTCACTTCTCTATCTTCCTGCTGACAAAAGTTATTACAAAAAGAAGGATAATTTTGGACTTGCAATTCCCTAATCAGCCACTAGGGGTAAAATGGAAGGTTGTAAAAGTTGTACACTGTCCCACTCTATGGATGGACACAGGTCTCATGTCTCTATCTTCCTGCTGAAAAAAGTTATTACAAAAATAATGATAATTTTGGACTTGCAATTCCATAATCAGCCACTAGGGGTAAAATGGAAGGTTGTGAAAGTTGTCCACTGTCCAACAATATGGATGGACACAGTTCTCATGTCTATATCTTCCTGCTGACAAAAGTTATTACAAAAAGAATGTTAATTTTGGACATGCAATTACCTTTTCTACCAGTAGGGGTAAAATGAAAGGTGGTGAAATATGTACACTGTCCCCTTCTATTGATGGACACTGGTCTCACATCTCTATTTTCCTGCTGACAAAAGTTATTACAAAAAGAATGATAATTTTGGACTTGCAATTCCCTAATCAGCCACTAGGGGTAAAATGGAAGGTTGTAAAAGTTGTACACTGTCCCACTCTATGGATGGACACAGGTCTCATGTCTCTATCTTCCTGCTGAAAAAAGTTATTACAAAAATAATGATAATTTTGGACATGCAATTCCCTAATCAGCCACTAGGGGTAAAATGGAAGGTTGTGAAAGTTGTACACTGTCCCACTCTATGGATGGACACTGGTCTCACATCTCTATCTTCTTGCTGATGAAAGTTATTACAAAATAAGTTTAATTTTGGACATGCAATTCCCTAATCAGCCACTAGGGGTAAAATGGAAGGTTGTGAAAGTTGTACACTGTCCCACTCTATAGATGGACACAGGTCTTATGTCTCTATCTTCCTGTGACACAGGTTAATTTTGGACATGCAATTCCCTAATCAGCCGATAGGGGGTAAAATTGAAGGTTGTGTGAAATATTTACACTGTCCCCTTCATTGATGAACACTGGTCTCACGTCTCTATCTTCCTGTTGACAAAAGTTATTACAAAAAGAAGGATAATTTTGGACTTGCAATTCCATAATCAGCCTCTAGGGGTAAAATGGAAGGTTGTGAATGTTGTACACTGTCCCACTCTATAGATGGACACATGTCTCATGTCTCTATCTTCCTGCTGAAAAAAGTTATTACACAAAGGATAATTTTGGACATGCAATTCCCTAATCAGCCACTAGGGGTAAATGGAAGGTTGTGAAAGTTGTACACTGTCCCACTCTATGGATGGACACTGATCTCACTTCTCTATCTCCTGCTGACAAAAGTTATTACAAAAAGGATAATTTTGGACATGTAATTCCCTAATCAGCCGCTAGGGGTAAAATGGAAGGTTGTGAAAGTTGTACACTGTCCCACTCTATGACTGGACACAGGTCTTATGTCTCTATCTTCCTGTGACACAGGATAATTTTAAACATGCAATTCCCTAATCAGCCGATAGGTGTAAAATTGAAGGTTGTGTGAAATATTTACACTGTCCCCTTCTATTGATGAACACTGGTCTCACGTCTCTATCTTCCTGCTGACGAAAGTTATTACAGAAAAAGGTTAATTTTGGACTTGCAATTCCATAATCAGCCACTAGGGGTAAAATGGAAGGTTGTGAAAGTTTCCACTGTCCAACAATATGATGGACACAGGTCTCGTGTCTCTATCTTCCTGCTGGCAAAAGTTACTACAAAAAGAATGTTAATTTTGGACATGCAATTACTTTTCTACCAGTAGGGGTAAAATGAAAAGGTGGTGAAATATGTACACTGTCCCTCCTACAATAATGGACACTGGTCTCACATCTCTATTTTCCTGCTGACATAAGTTATTACAAAAAGAATGATAATTTTGGACTTGCAATTCCCTAATCAGCAACTAGGGGTAAAATGAAGGTTGTAAATAACGTTGTTTACCACTGTCCCCGCTCTATGGATGGACACAGGTCTCATGTCTCTATCTTCCTGCTGAAAAAAGTTATTACAAAAATAATGATAATTTTGGACATGCAATTCCCTAATCAGCCACTAGGGGTAAAATGGAAGGTTGTGAAAGTTGTACACTGTCCCACTCTATGGATGGACACTGGTCTCACATCTCTATCTTCTTGCTGAATGAAAGTTATTACAAAATAAGTTTAATTTTGGACATGCAATTCCCTAATCAGCCATTAGGGGTAAAATGGAAGGTTGTGAAAGTTGTACACTGTCCCAGTCTATGGATGGACACAGGTCTTATGTCTCTATCTTCCTGTGACACAGGATAATTTTGGACATGCAATTCCCTAATCAGCCGATAGGGGTAAAATTGAAGGTTGTGTGAAATATTTACACTGTCCCCTTCTATTGATGAACACTGGTCTCACGTCTCTATCTTCCTGTTGACAAAAGTTATTACAAAAAGAAGGATAATTTTGGACTTGCAATTCCATAATCAGCCGCTAGGGTAAAATGGAAGGTTGTGAAAGTTGTACACTGTCCCACTCTATAGATGGACACATGTCTCATGTCTCTATCTTCCTGCTGAAAAAAGTTATTACAAAAAGGATAATTTTGGACATGCAATTCCTAATCAGCCACTAGGGGTAAAATGGAAGGTTGTGAAAGTTGTACACTGTCCCACTCTATGGATGGACACTGATCTTACTTCTCTATCTTCCTGCTGACAAAAGTTATTACAAACAGAAGGATAATTTTGGACTTGCAATTCCCTAATCAGCCACTAGGGTTAAAATGGAAGGTTGTAAAAGTTGTACACTGTCCCCACTATATGGATGGACACAGGTCTCATGTCTCTATCTTCCTGCTGAAAAAAGTTATTACAAAATAAGGTTAATTTTGGACATGCAATTCCCTAATCAGCCGATAGGGGTAAAATTGAAGGTTGTGTGAAATATTTACACTGTCCCCTTCTATTGATGAACACTGGTCTCACGTCTCTATCTTCCTGCTGACAAAAGTTATTACAAAAAGAAGGATAATTTTGGACTTGCAATTCCATAATCAGCCGCTAGGGGTAAAATAGAAGGTTGTGAAAGTTGTACACTGTCCCACTCTATGGATGGACACAGGTCTCATGTCTCTATCTTCCTGCTGAAAAAGTTATTACAAAATAATGATAATTTTTGGACATGCAATTCCCTAATCAGCCACTAGGGGTAAAATGGAAGGTTGTGAAAGTTGTACACTGTCCCACTCTATGGATGGACACTGGTCTCACATCTCTACTTCTTGCTGATGAAAGTTATTACAAAATAAGTTTAATTTTGGACATGCAATTCCCTAATCAGCCATTAGGGGTAAAATGGAAGGTTGTGAAAGTTGTACACTGTCCCAGTCTATGGATGGACACAGGTCTTATGTCTCTATCTTCCTGTGACACAGGATAATTTTGGACATGCAATTCCCTAATCAGCCGATAGGGTAAATTGAAGGTTGTGTGAAATATTACACTGTCCCCTTCTATTGATGAACACTGTCTCACGTCTCTATCTTCCTGTTGACAAAAATTATTACAAAAAGAAGGATAATTTTGGACTTGCAATCCATAAACAGCCGCTAGGGGTAAAATTGAAGTTTGTGAAAGTTGTACACTGTCCACTCTATAATGGACACAATAATGTCACAAGGATCTCTATCTCTCCTGCTGAAAAAAGGTATTACAAAAAGGAATAATTTTGGACATGCAATCCCTAATCATGCAACAAGGGGTAAAATGGAAGGTTGTGTGA